>PVIC010000821.1:92099-107447 GCA_004025085.1 Thryonomys swinderianus | reverse complement strand
TGGAGACACGTCCACCAACAATCAACACCACATACCACAATGCCGGACGTGGTGGCTCACGCCTGTCATCCCAGCACTCGGGAGGCAGAGACAGGAGGATTGCTGAGTTCGCGGCGGCTTGCCTGGGCACCATAGTGAGCTCAGGGCCAGCCTGAACTACAAAAGTGAGACCCTGTCTCAAAAAAAAAAAAAAAAAAAAAAAAAAGCAGTCAGTCTGCTAGTAGAATTCACTTTTCAGAGCAGATTTATTTTTCTCCTGTTAAGGCCTTTAACTGACTGGACAAGACCCACCACATCAGAGAGGGTATTTTGCTTTCCCCTAGAAGTAAATAAGTTAATACCAACTAAAATATATCATTTCAGTGACAGCAACAGTGATGTTTGAGCAAATACCTTGGTCTAGCCAAGTTGCCACATAAGCCATTTACATTTATATTCAGTACTTTGATGTGGGACCATAGATGCCCAAAATTGTCTAAAAGAGACTAAAATTTGAAAAAATTGTGGTAGCATATGGTTATTGACAAATTATGAGTCCAGAGTGTAAGTGAATCTTACACTCAGGAATACTGAGTCACAAGATATCTGGCAATATTGTAACGTGAAAACAAGATAATGTAGCTTAAAAGGGAAGAATTGACAAAAAAGGTGGGAATTTTATATGAAAAGAATAATAAAAACATCAGGAAAAAAAAGAAGTGATAGAAAAGTAGCCAAAACACTCTGTGGAGTTTTGTCCTCTAGAAATTTCATTTGTTGTTTTTCGAGACAGAAAACTTTGCTGTATAGTCTAGACTGGCCTCACACTCACTGTGTATCCTATACTGGCCTCAAATTTACAATCCTCTTGCCTCAGTTTCCTGAATGCTGAGGTTATAGCTGTGTGCCACTATGCCCAGCTCTGGTCTCTAGAAATTTGAATATGATGTAGGTAATGTAGAAAGGAAAGAATTTTGAATGATTAGTGTTATGAAAAATGAAGAGATAACTTTTCTTAAAATAATGAATAATTCTAAAATAGTCAACATTTTTCTTAGTGGCTGAGAATAATACCAAGGTGACCACTAAGCCTGATTAGATACTTAACCATCTTCTAGCCTCTGCTAGTGAAAGGTAGTAATAAGGTGTGAACCCAGCCAGTTGGGTTGCAGAGCATATCATCATAGCACTGTATTACTTGACAGAACCATGTTCGTTAAATTCGTTATTGCTTATTTTTACCATCAAGCTGGAATTTTTTTTTCCCCTGAGGCACAAAAGAGAATTTAAGTTGTCCCAGAGTGCACCTGGCAAGAACTTGTACAATTCAAGGCATGCTGCTGCTCTTCCCCTGGGGAAAAAAATTGGTGTCATTGGTGGAATTGGAGATTTTATTATTTTACCCTGTTCCCAGGCCCATCTAATGAAATGCTAATGAAATGTATTATGGGGTTCACTGATTTTATTTCCCAAGAAAATGATTACAGATATAATTTATATGAGCAGCCTAACAACAATAATCTGTATAATAATTTGGTTCGTATTTTTCCAGACAAATCCATGATTTTACTTTCACACACCAGCAGAGTTCCTTTTTACTTGATCTGGCAATTTATCAGTATCTGCTTGAGAATCTCTTTGTCTATCAGTGGCAGTTTTATCTAGTTATTGGTGACTTTCTTATTTTCAAGACTATTCTAGGTAAAGGAATCCCCTAACTTTCTCTTGGGTTTGGGATGAAATGAAATTGTCATTAATTTTCTGCTTTCTTTTTATTTTTCCAATAGTTCTTAGGAGAAACAATCAGGGGTTTAAAGAAATAAGTTACTAAGGAATACCTAGAAAATGAATTTTCTAGTTTTCCAAGGCCTCATGAGTAGGACTTGACCTTAGCACAGATTTCACAGAATTCTTCCAGGACTCGATTGGGAGTTAGAAACTGATTTTTAAAAGACCTAGCAGTTTTGTAGTACAAAGGAGGATTTTACCTAAAAATTAAATTTTTCAAAAATATGTAACTAAAGCTTTTTAACTTATAAAACATTTGATTACTGTTTTTTTTTTCTTAATCGTTTTTTTAACAGGTCGATGTGGTTGATACTATCATGTTGAGCAAGAGCAGCTCTCCTACTGAGGAAAGTGATGTCCTGGAGAATACATTTTCTCAGAAACATAAAGAGTTATCAGTTTTATTGGTGGAAATGAAAGAAGCTCAAGAGGAAATTGCTTTTCTTAAATCACAGCTCCAAAGCAAAAGGGCTGAGGAGAGTCATGAGGTTCCTGACCAAAAAGAAATTAAACAGGTGGAGGATGAGGGAATACCACCAGTTAGCATGCAAGTATTGCTTAAAGATACAGCACAAGATGTTCCCCTAATGCCAAATCAAGAGAGCAGTGTTCTGCTGGTTGAAAAAGAACTGGAGAGCACTAAACATCCAAATAGATCATCTGAGGAAACAGCCTTAGATGGCACTAGAGTGGAATCAAAATCAACAGAGGATACTATACCAGATGTTAATCAGAGTCACCAGGATGAGTTAGAGAGGCTAAAAAGTCAAATTTTGGAGCTTGAGACAAGGTTTCATAAAGCAGAAGAAATTTATGAGGAAAATTTAGATGAGAAATCTCAGGAAATCAGCAAACTTGCCCAGCTGATCGAGGAGTATAAGAAGAATGCTGAAGACACCAGCAGTGCATTTGCTGCTTTGTCTGGAGAAAGAGACCAGCTTCTTTCTCAGGTGAAAGAACTCAATGGCTTACTGGAACTGAGGGATCAGGTAAAGCAACTGGAAACCAAGCTTGCCGAGACAGAAAGCCAAAGAAGACTAGAGTATGAAAGCCATAACCTGCTCACTGAACAGATCCACAGCCTCCAGGTAGAAGCCAAATCTAAAGATATAAAAATTGAAACTCTGCAGAAAGAACTGGATGATATGCAGCTTGAGTTTTCAGAGCAGAGTGCGCTGATAAAAAGCCTGCAAGGCCAGCTACAAGAGAAGGAGAGTGAAGTGCTCGAGTGGACAGAACGTGTGAGGGGCACCACAGAGAAGATGGAGGAACTTTCACACACTCTTTCACAGAAAGAACTTGAAATAACAAAAATGGATCAGCTCTTATTAGAGAAAAAGAGAGATGTAGAAATTCTCCAACAGGCTATCAAAGAGAAGGACCAGCAAGTGACTGAAATCAGCTTCAGTATGACAGAGAAAATGGTTCAGCTTAATGAAGAGAAGTTTTCTCTTGGAGTTGAAATTAAGACTCTCAAAGAACAGCTGAATTTATTGTCTAGAGCTGAAGAAGCAAAAAAAGAGCAAGTGGAAGAAGATAATGAAGTTATTTCAGGCCTTAAACCTAATTATGAAGAGCCAAGCCCAGTAGGGCTGATAAGTAAAGATGAGCTTCAGCATGAGTTAGACCGTCTGCAAAAAGAAAGTGAGCAGAGAAAGAGAAAGCTCCAGGCAGCTCTGATCAACAGAAAGGAACTTCTACAAAGAGTCAATACTTTAGAAGAGGAATTAGCGAAAGTGAGAAATGAAGCCAGTAAAGGGAGCCCACTCATTGAGAGTGAGAGGGAGGATGTGGGGGCTGATAAAGAGAACAAAGAAGACTCAGAAAAATCTGTGACTTCTAAGTGTCAAGAAATAGAAACTTCTCTGAAACAGACAATAGCTGAAAAAGAAGTGGAACTAGAGAAGGTAAAGAGGGATTTGGAGGAAAAGATGGTAGCAGAAGAACAGTTACAGGCAGTGGTCCAACAGATGAATCAGAACTTACAAGACAAGACAGACCAGATTGACATGCTGCAAGCAGAAATCATGGCAAACCAAGCAGTTATCCAGAGATTAAGCACTAGTACCAAAGACACAGGTGATGGCAATACAACGGCAGCATTCGTCAAAGAAGCCCTGGTGAGCAGTTCCCTCGGGGTGGGCAGTGGTGAACACTTGAAACCTGAAGTGGAGCAAAAGATACTAGACCTTGAAAAAGAAAAGGAACAACTTCAAAAGAAGCTCCACGAAGCTCTAAATTCCCGTAAGGTGATTCTTAAAAAAGCTCAGGAGAAAGAAAGACATCTCAGGGAAGAGCTAAAACAACAGCAAGATGACTATAATTACTTGCAAGAACAGTTTGATGAGCAGAGCAAAGCACATGAGAACATTGAAAACCAGCTAAGACAACTCCAGGTTCAAATCAGAGAGACCATAGACAGAAGACTCCCGGGCACCGACCACCTGGACCGTGGCTCTCCCATTCAAGGGTCAGGAGAGGCTTTACTCCAAGTCACAGAACAGTGTTCCAGTCACTCTCTTTTAAAATCCGACTTGTCCTCAGGCTGGTCTTCTCAGCCTGGTGGTGAAAATGCCTCACGAGGTACTATTTCTATTATTGCTGAGATTAAGGCCCAGCTGAAAGAAATAGAAGCTGAAAAAGAAGAGTTGAAATTGCAGGTCAGTTCGACAGCAAGTGAGCTTATTAAAAAGTCAGAAGAGGTATTTCAGTTACAAGAGCAGCTAAACAAACAGGGTTTAGAAATCCAGAGTCTGAAAGCATTGTCACAGGAAGCTGAAGTTCATACAGAAAGCCTGAAGCAGAAACTGGAAAGCAGTCAACTAGAAATTGTTACTCTAGAACACCTAAGAGCATTACAGCCTCAACTAAATGAACTGCAAAAGTTCCTAAGCCAAAGGGAAGAAGAAGTGAACCGCCTTTCTGGACAGCTTCATGAGAAGGAAGAAACCCTTACTAAAGTACGGACAGAGATAATAGAACAAGAGGATTTGATTAAGGCGCTGCACACACAGCTGGAAATGCAAGCCAAAGAGCATGATGAGAGGATGAAGCAGTTACGGGTGGAGCTTTGTGAAATGAAGCAGAAACCAGAAGAGACTAGAGAAGAGGGCAGAGCAAAGCAACAGATACAGAGGAAACTGCAGGCTGCTCTGATATCTCGAAAAGAGGCACTTAAAGAAAACAAAGTTCTCCAAGAGGAGCTGTCTTCAGCCAGAGATACCATTGAACACCTCACCAAATCTCTGGCAAATGTGGAAAACCAAGTTTCTGTTCAAAATAAAGAGAAAGATACCCTCTCAGGAAGATTAGTAATTCTTCAAGAAGAAAGAGACAAACTCATTGCAGAAATGGACAGGTCTTTATTAGAAAATCAAAGTCTCAGTGGCTCTTGTGAAAGTCTCAAACTAGCTCTAGAGGGTGTTACTGAAGATAAGGAAAACTTAGTGAGAGAAATTGAATCTTTGAGAACTTCCAAGATTGCAGAAAGCACCCAATGGCAAGAGAAATACAAGGAATTGCAAAAAGAGTATGAGGTTCTCCTGCAGTCCTACGAGAATGTCAGTAATGAAGCAGAAAGAATTCAGCATGTGGTGGAAACCGTGAGGCAAGAGAAACAGGAACTGTATGGGAAGTTAAAAAGTACGGAGGCAGCCAAGAAAGAGACAGAAAAGCAGTTGCAGGAAGCTGAACAGGAAATGGAGGAAATGAAAGAAAAGATGAGAAAGTTTGCTAAATCTAAACAACAGAAAATCCTGGAGCTGGAAGAAGAGAATGACCGGCTTAGAGCAGAGGCACAGCCTGAGGGAGGAACAGCCAAGGAATGCATGGAAGAACTTCTTTCTTCCAATTCCACCATGAAGGAGGAACTAGAAAGAGTCAAGACAGAGTATGAAAACCTTTCTAAGGAGTTTGAGGCTCTACTGACAGAGAAAAACACTCTAAATGCAAAAGTGCGAGATTTGAAGCAGCAGATAGAAGATAATGTCTCCAAGGTGGCCATTCTAGAGGCCCCAGAGAAACTTGACATCCAGAGGGAGGTCAGTGAAAAGGCAACACAGTCTATGCCAGGGGAAGCTCATGGGCAAGACTTTCCAAGTATGAGCACAAAGCCTGAAGGTGAAGAAGCTACTGTGTCTGAGAACATCACTAAGCCTGATGCAAATGAGAATTTCAGCTCACACAATGAAATTAATAGCTACCGGCAGCAGCTTGATCAGCTTAAAGAAAGGGTTGCTGAATTAGAAGAAGAGAAACAGAAAGATAAAGAATGGAGCCAGATTGTGGAAAATGAGAAAAATGCCTTACTGAGTCAAATATCAACAAAGGACAATGAGCTACAAGTGCTTCAGGAAGAAGTAAGCAAACTAAACCTGTTAAATCAGCAAATCCAAGAAGACCTCTCCAGAGTTACCAAACTAAAGGAAACAGCAGAAGAAGAGAAAGATGATTTAGAAGAACGGCTAATGAATCAATTGGCAGAGCTTAATGGAAGCATTGGGAATTATTATCAGGATGTTACAGATGCCCAGATAAAGAATGAGCTATTGGAATCGGAAATGCAGAATCTCAAAAAGTGTGTGAGTGAACTGGAAGAAGAAAAGCAGCAATTAGTCAAGGAAAAAACTAAGGTTGAGTCAGAAATCCGGAAGGAGTATCTGGAGAAAATACAAGGTGCCCAGAAGGAACCTGGCAATAAGAGCCATGAGAAGGAACTCCAGGAGCTGTTAAAAGAAAAACAACAAGAGGTAAAGCAGCTACAGAAGGATTGCATTAGGTATCAGGAAAAGATCAGCGCTCTAGAGAGAACTGTTAAGGCTCTAGAATTCGTTCAGACTGAATCCCAGAAAGATGTGGAAATAACCAAAGAAAATCTGGCCCGAGCTATTGAACACCGCAAAAAGGCCCAAGCAGAGTTAGCCAGCTTCAAAGTCCTTCTTGACGACACTCAGAGTGAAGCAGCGAGAGTGCTGGCAGACAACCTCAAGTTGAAAAAGGAACTCCAGTCAAACAAGGAGTCAGTTAAAAGCCAAATGAAACAAAAGGATGAAGATCTTGAGCGGAGACTGGAGCAAGCAGAAGAGAAACACCTGAAAGAGAAGAGGAATATGCAGGAGAAACTGGAAGCTTTGCATGGAGACAAAGTCCACTTGGAAGAGATGGTGGAAGAAATTCAGGTTACTCTGATCAAGAAAGACAATGAAGTGAAATACCTTAAGGAGAACTTAGACAGTACCGTGGCTCAGCTTGCAGCCTTCATGAAGAGCATGTCTTCGCTGCAGGATGATCGGGACAGGGTGATAGACGAAGCCAAGAAGTGGGAGAGGAAGTTCAGTGATGCCATTCAGACCAAAGAAGAAGAAATTAGACTCAAAGAGGAGAATTGCAATGTTTTGAAGGATCAGCTTAGACAGACATCCATCCATATGGAGGAACTGAAGATCAACATTTCCAGGTAAATCAAAACTTCAGCCTTTCTCCTCCAGAGGTAAATGAAGACAAAGAAAGTCTCTAAGCTCTTTCTGTTCCTTTAGGGTTATGGGACTAATTTTGGTTTAAGTTCCCTTAGAAGGTATATGCTATCCCACTTTAGACATTTTTGTCATTGCCATCTTCCTCCTCCTCTTCTTCCTCCTCCTCCTCTTCTCCCTCTCTACCCTCCTCCTTTTCCTCCCTCCTTCTCTCTCTAGTAACTTCCTGCTATTATTTACATTAATATGTAAACATTTATATCTTATCTGTCTAGAGCTAGCTGTCTTAGGTTTCTCTAAATTTCTGGATTTCTTAACTACCAAACTATTTTTGTCAGTTTTTTTTGTGTGTGTGTGTGTGTGGTACCAGGGATCAAATTCAGGCCCTTGTGCATTCAAGGTTTGTGCGGTAACACTTGAGCTAAATCCCCAGCCCCTTTGTCTGTATTTTGACTATAATTTCTTTCCAAATGATTGCCTTAGCATCCTAAATGGTTTTGTCTTTTTTTTTTTAAAAAAGAAAACTTTATTCTTTTCATTAGTGCTTATTTGTCATACATATTGATTGCATTCATCATAGCAAATTTGTACCTGGACATAACACATCTCAATTTTTTCCCATTCCCCTCCTTTCCCTTCAACTATTCTTTCCCTCCTCATTTAATGTGCCTTGTTTCCGTTTTATTCCTGATTCTCTTTTTTTTCCTTTCCTTTTCTTTCCCTTCCCTTTTTCTTGTTCCTTTTCCTACTTGAAAATGTTTTCCTGCTTCCCAATATCTGTCCTCTGTTATGCTCTTTATCTACCCTTAGGTTTCTGACACAAAAAATAATGTGATATTTAAACTTGTAAGTGATTTATTTCACATAAGATTATGGTCTCAAGGTACATCAGTTTTCCTACAAATGATTCAAATTTACCCTTCTTTATGGCAGTACTCTGTTGTATATAAATTTTCTTTACCCATTCACCTTTTTTTTTTTTTTTTGAGACAGGGTCTCGCTTTGTAGTTCAGGCTGGCCCTGAGCTCACTATGTAGCCCAGGCAAGCCTCGAATTCAGCAATCCTCCTGTCTCTTCTTCCTGAGTGCTGGGATGACAGGTGTGAGCCACCATGCCAGGCACTGTGTGGTACTGATTGCTGGTTGATTGCTGGTGGGCGTGAGTCATCATGCCCAGCATTCTATGTGGTTACCGGGATCGAACTCCGGACCTTGCGCTTGTGAGGCAGGCGCCGGAACCACTGAGCTAAATCTCCGGCCCTACTCATTCATCTTTTGATCAACATAAGAATTGTTTCCAAGATTTAGCTATTATAAACAGTGCTGCTATAAAAATGAGTAGGCATATATCACTGTGATATGATGTTTTAAACTTTGGGAGAAGAGAAATAGCCTGGTGAAACAAACCTGTAGTTCTGCTTTTTTGGGGAATCCCCACACTGACATCCATAGTAGTTGTACCAGTTTACATTCCCATCAGCTGTGTAGAAGGGTTCCTTTTCCCCTACAGTCTCACCAGCATTTGTTGTTCATTGATTTCCTGATGATAGCCACTTCCGCAATGAGATGGGATCTCAGTGTTTTTTAACTTACATTTCTAGAATGATTGTTGTTGTTGAACATTTTTTCATATATTTATTTGCTCGTTTCATTTGTTCGTCTGAGAAATGTCTATTCATTTTTCAAATTCTCATTTTTGTATTAGGTCTTTGAATTTGGGAGTGTGATAATTTGTAGTTCCTTATATATTCTAGGTGTTAATTCTTTGAGGAGTAGGTGGTAAAATTTTTTTCCTATTCTGTGGGTTATCCTTTTATTTTTGGTGCTTTCCTTTGCTGTGTAAAGGAAAAGCTTTTTAAATGGATATGATCTCAGTTGTTGATAGTAGTATTTCTTGTGCAGTGAGGGTTTTGTTCATAAGGTCTTTGCCTATGCCTATATCGTCTAGATTTTTGCCTGTTCTCTCTTCCAGCAGATTTAGTGTTTCTGTTTAGGTCTTTGATTGATTTATATTTTTGTTTAGTTCGTGATAAGGGATAATGGTTCAATCTTTGGCATGTGGAAAGTGAGCTTTTTCAGCAGTATTTATTAAAGATGCCATCTTTCTTCCAGTGAAGATGTTTGGCCCTTTTGTCAAAGATGAGGTAGCTCAGAGTGCTTGGAGTTGTTTCTGCATCTTCTCTTCTGTTCCATTGATCTTCTGATTTGTTTTTTCGCTAATATTATGTTGTTGTTATGACAGTAGCTTTGTAGTGTAATTTCAGATTGGGAATTGTGATGGGCCCTGCCTTGCCCTTGTTCCCCACAATGACTTTTGCTATCCTAGGTCTCCATTCCTTCCATATGAATTTTAGGATGTTTTCTCTAGTTCTGTGAGGTGTTGTCGTCGTGGACCTGCACACAGGAGGGTGAGGTGCAGAATTACACATGCACACCAGACTCTGGGGAGGTTTCTGGAATGCTTCCATTTAATGAGTGCTGTGTAGGGTATTATATACCACAAGCGGTGGGAGGGGTTTGCGGTGTCTACTGGGGATTGGTCTATGGTTGTTGGAGGAGGGGCCCAACGTTGGAGAGGACAAGGCTTGCTTTGGTCTCAACTTAGTCTACTGAGGGCTAAGGGCTCTCTTAGGACTTAGGAGACTAGAGTGTGGTGCAGTTGGCTCAGTCAAACCTGGATTTCACCATCAGTGAGAAGTGCTATTGGTCTTTTGATTGGGGTTGCATTAAATCTGTATCACAGTTTTGTAAGCATGGCAATTTTCACTGTCTTGGTTCTGCCTATTCAAGAACATGGAATAGCTTTATTCTCTTTGACCTCTTCAGAGTACTATAGTTTTCAATGTATAAATTTTTCACTTCCTTTGTTGGCTAAATAGTTTTGTGTTTTCCTCATAGTCCACATCAATTTGTATGGCATATGCCTGTAAAAATCATTTTCCCAAGCTCAATAATTTTTCAGGCATAAGAACTAATAATGTCTCCCACCTTCTGTAGTCCTCCACTTCTAATAGTATTCTTCTCTTCTGTTTTTCCACTCTCTCTCATGACATTAAAGAAGCCAGACATTTGCTGTTTGGAGCATAACAGAGTAAAGTGGAGGGAGGAGGTTCCACAGTGTCCAAAACAGTGAGACTGAAAGAAGCATATTTTACTGTTCAACTCCTTAAGCATGATATAGCTTTGAAATATTCTATAGACAACAGTACAGAAAGAACTAATATCTCTTTGTTAAAATGATTAACACTTTCCATTATGAACATAGATTTTCATTACTAGGTAATATGAGCACACACAGTAGTGTTTGTTTCTTAGGTATAATGTAGTTTTTCCTTAAAATCTGTAGTAAATGATTCTTTCTTTCTTTCTTTCCAGACTTGAGCACGACAAGCAGACTTGGGAGTCCAAGGCCCAGACAGAGATCCAGCATCAACAGAAAGTCTGTGATTCTCTACAGGGGGAAAACAAAGAACTTTTGTCTCAACTAGAAGAAACTCGACACCTTTACCATAATTCTCAGGGCAAATTAGCTAAGTTGGAATCAGAGCTTAAGATCCTCAGAGATCAATCATCTGATTTAAATGACTCTTTAGAAAAATGTAAGCAACATAAAGAAAAACTGGAAGGTATAATAAAGCAGCAGGAAGCTGATATCCAAAACTGTAAGTTCAGTTATGAACAGCTGGAGACTGATCTTCAGGCCTCCAGAGAACTGACCAGTAGGTTACGTGAAGAAATAAATATGAAAGAGCAGAAGATTATAAGTCTACTCTCTAGTAATCAAGAGGCAATCCAAGTAGCTGTAGCTGAACTGCATCAGGAATATGATAAAGAGATTAAAGAGCTAGAAAATCTCCTGTCCCAAGAAGAGAATATTTTCTTAGAAAAAGAAAGTAAGAAAGCTGTTCACAGAACCAATCAGCTTATGGCAATGCTGAAAACCATCAAAAAGGAAAACATTCAGCAGAAGGCTCAGTTGGATTCCTTTGTGAAATCCATGTCTTCTCTCCAGAATGACCGGGACTGCATAGTAAGTGACTATCAACAGCTGGAAGAGCGCCATCTATCCATAATCTTGGAAAAAGATCAACTCATCCAAGATGCTGCTGCCGAGAATAATAAGCTCAAGGAAGAAATCCGAGGCTTGAGAAGTCGTATGGATGATCTCAACTCTGAGAATGCCAAGCTGGATGCAGAACTGATTCAGTATAGGGAAGACCTGAACCAGGTGATATCAATAAAAGACTGTCAGCAAAAGCAACTCCTTGACGCTCAACTGCAGCAAAATAAGGATCTAAAAAATGAATGTGATAAATTAGAAGAAAAACTGAAGGAGTCTGAGCAAGCCAAGGAGGATCTACAGAGGTCCTCTGCTGCCCTCCAGGAGGAGAAACAAGGTTTATCTAAGGAGATTGAGAATTTGAAAGTATCCATAGCCCAACTAAAGGGACAAGTGACAGCCTTACAGGAAGAAGGTGCTTTAGGTGTCTGCCATGCCCAGTTAAAGGTAAAAGAAGAAGAGGTTCAGAGGTTAAGTTCAACACTTTCCTCCTCTCAGAAGAGAATCACAGAACTGGAAAAGGAATTGGATTTTGTTCAAAAGGAAGCTACCAGGAAGGTGGCTGAAATTGAAGATAAACTGAAGAAGGAATTGAAGTATCTGCGCCATGATGCTGGGATAATGCGAAATGAAACTGAAACAGCAGAAGAGAGGGTGGCAGAGCTAGCAAGAGATCTAGTGGAGATGGAACAGAAATTACTTATGGTGACCAAAGAAAATAAAGATCTTACAGCACAAATTCAGTCTTTTGGAAGGTCTATGAGTTCCTTGCAAGATAGTAGGGATCTTGCCAATGAGGAGCTTGATGAACTGAAAAGAAAATATAATGACAGTCTGAAGGAGCTGGCCCAGCTGAGAGAAGGAAAGGCCTCCTTAAACAGAGATAGCAGTATTCTTGTGCAAACCACCTTTCCAGTGAACAGTGCTGAGGATCCCAGCTTGTCTCATCTTGAGAAACTCAACCAGCAGCTCATATCTAAAGACAAGCAACTGCTTCACTTGTCCTCACAATTAGAAGATTCTTACAACCAAGTGCAGTCCTTTTCCAAGGCCATGGCCAGTCTGCAGAATGAGCGAGATCATCTGTGGAATGAGCTGGAGAAATTCCGGAAATTAGAGGAGGGAAAGCAGAGATCTTCAGCTCAGCCAGCCTCCGGCCTCGTGGAAATACAGAGTTTGAAGAAAGCAATGTCTTCACTCCAGAATGACAGGGACCGACTAGTGAGTGTTTAGTTCTTTCCTTCAGATCTGTGTTTGAGAGCTTTCAGTTCTTTCTCTACACTGATTTATTTTTTTTCTGTAGGAAAGGATAAATATTTTTACACAATGTTATCTGGACACTCAGCCTGTTATGCTTTCTACATGTTCTCTTTGATTTTAGAGAAATGCAGAAACATTTTTCCATTAGCATTTTTTTCAAATGAAAAATTTACTTTGTACAAAACTTCATTGATTTTAGAAGGACTAAGAGGTACAGAACTGTTTTATATGGTTTTATACACATGTGCAAAAATGTAAATCCTTCCAGAATTTGTTAAGAGTTTAGTTGAAAGAAACTACAGGAATTACTTAGTGCCTTCTCACAGTACTCATTTGGCAGTTGGTGTAGAAATTTGAGGTACAAAGGGCTCAGCTCATCTCAAAATGTAACTCAACCTTCATTTGTCAAAAAAATGTTAAATGTAAAAAGAGTTAATTAAAATAACTTTAGTTTCTAGTAAAGGATTATTTAGGAGCAAAACCATTCCTTTTGCAAGCAAAACCCATTCCTTTTAATACTCAATTCTTTTTTTTTTTTTTTTTTTTGAGAGAGGGTCTTGCTTTGTAGTTCAGGCTGGCCCTGAGCTCACTATGTAGCCCAGGCAAGCCTCAAACTCAGCAATCCTCCAGCCTCTGCCTCCTGAGTGCTGGGATGACAGGTGTGAGCCACCACACCCGGCACTGTGGTATGTGGTATTGGTTGCTGGTGGATGTGAGTCACCACGCCCAGCATTGTATGTGGTTACCGGGATCAAACTCAGGACCTTGCGCTTGCGAGGCAGGTGCCAGAACCACTGAGCTAAATCTCTGGCCCAGTACTCAACTCTTCATTGATAGAAAAAAGCCATGGAGGAACCAGGCATCATGTGCCACTTCTGTAATCCCAACATTCAAGAGGCTGAGGCAGGAGGATTGCCATGAGTTTGAGAATGGCCTGGGCTACTTAGTGAGTTCAGACACAGCCTGCAAAGCCAGAAAGGATCTCTAAAACTGAAGTTTTGGGGCCCTCTGAGGGTTAGCTCAGTGGTTCCAGCGCCTGCCTTGCAAGCGCAAGGTCCTGAGTTCGATCCCAGGTAACCACATACAATGCTGGGCGTGGAGACTCACACCCACCAGCAATCAATACCACTACCACAGTGCCAGGAGTGGTGGCTCACGCCTGTAATCCTAGCACTCAGGAGACAAAGGCAGGAGGATTGCTGAGTTCCAGGCTAGACTGGGCTACATAAGTGAGCTCAAGGCCAGCCTGAACTACAAAGCGAGACCCTGTCTCAAAAAAAAAAAACAAAAACAAAACTGAAGTTTTGCTGTGTTATATATGATTCAAATATTTAATACAGGCTTTTATTCTCTGAAAATTTCCAGGTCAAGAGTCAGGGGAACTATATGAAGCAAACCAAGTTGTTGTGCACTTATAGTTGGTATTACTGTCTTAAATTTTATAACAGTATAAATTTTATAACTTAATTTTGTCAAGTATTTCTTAGGAAAATAAGCCAAATAGGGAAAACATTGAGCTTATGACCAGATTTTTCCATTAAAATGTGAGCCAAGCTCAGAATGAAAATTCTAATTCTTAAGATTAGCCATAGTGTAAAGATTCTTTTCCCTAACTGTAGTCTGTGGAGATTTTTTCCTTTCCCCTATAGGTAATTTTTCATTTCTATTCCACTTTCAATCTTTTCCATAATCTGAGGTTTTTTTCAAGAAAGGCTTTGACATCAACACAATTTTTTGGTTGATTGTTTATATTTTGAAAATTGAATTCCAATAGATTTCTCCCATGAGAAACCCTTGGCCTTTTATCAGTCCTTTTAGAATACAGAGGCAAAAGGTTCTGTTTACCAGAACAGCATAGACCTTAGAGCCATAATGTGTGGTATGATATTCCTGATTGTCTTCTGGATCAGATCCTTTTTCTGGAGCTATTAGGATAGATTCTAAATTAATGTTTTGTTCAGTGAGTTGTTTTAATAGTCTTGTCTTTTGTTAAAAACTGGTTAGTGACCTTTTTTGTGCTCGCTTCAGGAGCACATATACTAAAACCTGGGTACTGACCTTTTTATCTCTGAACTTCAGTTCCATGTTTTGTCTGCTGGTTATTGATCAACTAGTTTTTTTTTCTTTTAAAATATTTTCATGCTTCTATACCTCTTATGTTCCCTAAGATTCCTGAATATTTATGATTTTATTTCATTTAGCCATCAAGAGCTGACATTTCTTTGTTCAAAAGGTGATTCAAATATCTTTCCATCTTCAACATTGTAGGATAAGCTCTTATTCTTTACCCTTAAACTGCTGCAATACTCAGTGCTGCCTCTAGTTTGTCACTCTGAGTAGATAAATGTTCTGTGGTATACACACTATTGCTAGAAGAATCTTCCTAAAACTTGACTTTCTTATCATTGCCCTCCTCAAAAATCTATAAAAGCTATACTATTACTAGAGCAGGCTTCAGGATTTAAATCCCTGTTTTTCATTTAAGATGTTAAAATTTGTCTTCATCTTTCCTTTCGGCTTTCCCTATTACTACTCATAACACTCATTTCAGCCAAACTGACCTGCTTCATTTGTAGTAGTCTTATCTGGTACCACCTGCTTACCCAGAATGCTTTTGGGAATGAATAATTTCTACTAATTAACATCTTCTGCATTCATATTCTCCATTTACATTTCCTGAGTGCTTACTTTCTTGTCTGTTACCTTTGTGCCTCCCTAGTACTTTTTTTTTTAATCATTTGTTCTATTTTGCTGTTGTGTGTATGTCTTTTTTTTTTTTTTTTTTTTTTTA
>PVIC010000821.1:0-91999 GCA_004025085.1 Thryonomys swinderianus | reverse complement strand
CACCATGCCCAGCATTGTTGTATGTGGTTACCGGGATCAAACTCAGGACCTTGTGCTTGCGAGGCAGGCACCAGAACCACTGAGCTAAATCTCCAGCCCTGTGTGTATGTCTTTTTAAAATTTCTGTACTATTATTTTCCCAGTTGGGTTGTGGATTCCTTATAGTTTAATGTCTTAGACCGTTTGTATATCTCACTGTATTTAGCATAAGACTAAGTAGATGGCTTGATAGTCATTCTCTATATTCGTGATCCTTACTGAAATCACCATTATTTCCTCTATTGAGTAAGATCTCATATACAGGACAGTTATCTGAGGTTTTAAGACTTAGGTCCTCTTATCTTCCATGAAAGGGTTGACAGTCTGTCTCAAAGATACTACATACTTGGTCTGCTGTAGTTTTCAGGGGCTATTTTGCATACTTATGAGTGTATTACTATACTACTAATGTATAAGAACTGTTCCTTTCTAAATATCTTGTTCCCAGCCTATCTCAATTACTGGCCATATGCAAGATAAATATAAAAGATAATTCTGTGTATGTACTAGGGACTAAACCTAGTCCTTATGCATGTGGGCTAAGCACTCTATCACATAACTACAGCCCAAGATATCCTGTTTCAGCAGTTCATAGTTTAAACATCCAGCCTAGGTGAGCAGTTGATCCCCTCTGCCTGTGCTGCTGCGCTCTCTCAATGTCAGAACCAGTGATATTGAATATTTTTTATGGCTTTATTGGCCATTTCTGTTTCTGAGAAGTGACTGTTCATTTCAGATGCCCATTTTTGAATTGGGTCTTTAAATTCAGGAAGTATGATTTTTTTTAGCCCTTTACATATTTTGGGTATTAATCATTTCTCTGACAAATAGCTAGAAATATTTTCCCATTTTGCATGTTGTCTCTTCACTGTGGTGGTGGGTTTTTTGTGCTGTGCAAAAGCTTTATAAATTTTTTGATTCTTTGTAATATTTCTTGTGCAATTAGGGTTTTGTTCCTAAAGTCTTTGCCTATATTTTTCTTATTTTATCTTCCAACAGATTGTTTTAATTTTATTTTTAATTGATTTTATTTGGTACATTCTATATACATATCATGATCACACTTGACATTGAGAATTTGTGCCAGTACATGACACAACTTAATTCTCATTTTTTTCATTACCCTACCCCCCACAATTTGCCCTCCCCCTTGATACATAAGTTTTGCTTCCTTTTTTTTACTATCACATTTTTTTCTTTCCCTCATTTACTTACCCCTAACCCCATTTTTCCCTTTGAATATTTTCTATTTCACAATTCCTATCATACATATTAGGACTCATTATATCTTGGATTTCTCATACCAGAGAATAGATGTGGTATTTACACATCTGTGACTTATTTATTTTACTTATGAGTATGTCCTCAAGGTACATACATTTGAGTATAAATGACTCCAATTTATCATTCTTAATGGCAGAGTAATATTCTTGTTTTTGAGACAGGGTCTCACTTTGTAGTTCAGGCTGGCCCTGAGCTCACTATGTAGCCTAGGCAAGCCTTCAATTCAGCAATCCTCCTGTCTCTGCCTCCAGAGTTCTGGAATTACAGGCGTGAGCCACCACGCCTAGCACTGTGGTATGTGGTATTGATTGCTGGTGGGCGTGAGTCACCATGCCCAACATTGTATATGGTTATCGGGATCGAACTCAGGACTTTGCACTGTGAGGCAGGCGTTGGAACCACTGAGCTAAATCTCCGGCCCTTCCATTTTATTTTTTAAAAACCATATCTTTATCCAGTCTCCAGTTGATGGGCATTTAGGTTGTTTCCAAGATTTAGCTATTACAAACTGAACTGTTATAAACATGGGTATATTTATGTCACTGTGATATGAATCTTTTAATTCTTTTGTGTACATACCTAGCAGGGGAATAGCAGGGTCCATGGGACCTCTAATCCTAGTTTTTTGAGAAATCTCCACACTGATCTCCACAGTGGTTGCACCATCTCCATGCCCACCAACAGGGGGGAAGGGTTCCTTTCTCCCCCAGAACTTTGCCAGCGTTTGTCAATTGATTTCATGATAGCAGCCATTCTTTGTGGAGTGAGATAGAACCTCAGTGTTGTTTTCATCTGCATCTCTCAAATGACTAGTGATGTCAAATATTCCTTCACATGCTTCTTAGCTGCTTTTACTTCTTCCTCTGAAAAGTGTCTGTTCATTACACATGCCCATTTTTGGATTGGGTCTTTAAATTTGGGGGGAGGCTGATTCTCTTAAGTTCTTTATGTATTCTAGCCCTTTGAGAAACAACTGGTAAAAATAATTTTCCCATATTGATGGTTGTCTTTTTGCTTTGCTGGTGGTCTATCTTGCTGTGCAGTCGCTTTTTAGTAAGATGAAATCCCAGTTGCTACTTCTCATGCTGTAGAGGTTTTTTTATACAGTCTTTCCCTAGGCCAGTGTCACCAGGAGTTCTACCTAACCTGTTTTGCAGCAGGTTCAGTATTTCTGTTTTAATATTTAGGTCTCTAATCCACTTTGATTTTAGTCTAGTGCCTAGTGAGAGAGATAGGTCTCACTTTAGTCTTTGACCATTTGAAACGCAGTTTTTCTAGCACCACTTGTTAAAGAGGCTGTCTTTTCTCCATTGAGGATATTTGGCTCCTTTGTCAAAGATGAGGTAGCATAGTATAACAGGAGTCTTTTCTGTGTCTTCTAGTCTATTCCACTGATCCTCAGGTCTGTCACTTTGCCAGTACCAGACTGTTTTTAATCACAGTGGCTTTGCAGTATAGTTTCAAGTTGGGCATTATGATAACCCCTGCCATGTCCTCGTTACCTAGAATTGCTTTTGCTATTATAGGCCTCTTGTAGTTCCAGATGAATTTTTGTTTTATTTTTTCTAGATCTATGAAATACATTGTTGGAATTTAAATTGGGATTGAATTGAATCTATATAGTAGTTGAGAAAGTATAGCCATTTTGATGATTTTGGTTCTTCTTACCCAGGAATAAGGGATGTCTTTCCATTTTCTGATATCTTCTTGAATCTCCGTTTTCAGAATACTATAGTTTTCAGAGGAGAGGTCTTTTCACTCCTTTGTTAGATCAATTTCTAGATATTTTATTTCTTTGGATGCTATTTAGAAAAGAATTGACTCCCTAATTTCTCTCAATGAATCTGTTGTTTGTGTATACAAAGACTATTAATTTTTGAGCATTGACCTTGTATCCAGCTACGCTACTAAATTTGCCAATTAAATATAACAGTCTTTTAAGGGCTGGGGATTTAGCTCAAGTGGTACTGTGCCAACTTTAGATGCACAAGGGCCTGAGTGCAATCCTTGGTCCTGCCAAAAAAAAAAAAAAAAAAAATATATATATATATATATATATACACACACATATACATACATACATATAAAACAGTCTTCTGGTTGAGTTTTTAGGATTTTCTGTGTAGAGTATCATGTCATCAGCAAATAATGGCAGTTTAACTTCTTCCTTTCCTATATTTATTCCTTTTATTTCTTTATCTTGTCTAATTGCTGTAGCTAACAGTTCTAGCATTATATTGAACAGGTATGGTGAGAGTGGACATCCTTGTCTTCTTCCTGATCTTAGTGTGAAAGGTTTCAGTTTTTGGCCATTAAGTATGATGCCAGCCATTAGTTTCTCATAAATAGCTTTTATTAATTTGAGATAAAATCCATGCATCCAATTTTCTGTAGAGTTTTGATCATAAATGGGTGTTGGATTTTGTCAAACACTTTTTCTGCATCTATTGAGATGACCATGTGGTTTTTGTCTTGGAGTCTGTTAATATAGTGTATTACATTTATTGATTTACATATATTGAACCATCCTTGCATCGGTGGGATGAATCCAACTTGGTCAGGGTATGCAATCTTCTCAATAATTCTTTGTATTCCCTTTGCCAGCATCGTATTGAGGATTTTTGCATCAGTGTTCATAAAAGAGATTGGCCTGTAATTTTCTTTTTTGGTCGGGTCTTTTTCTCCTTTTGGAATCAGTGTAGTGATTATTTCCAGGAATGAATTTGGGAGTATTGCTTCCCTTTTGATTTCATTAAAGAGTTTGAGAAGTAGTGGCATTAACTCTTCTTTAAAAGTTTTGTAGGCCCTGCATGGTGGTTCACGTCTGTAATCCCAGTACTCAAGAGGCAAAGGCAGGAGGAGGATTGCTGATTTCGAGGCTTGCCTGGGCTACACTGTGAGTTTTGGGCCAGCCTGAACTACAAATGAGACCGTGTCTCAAAAAAAAAAAAAAAAGTTTTGTAGAATTCAGCCTTAAACTCATCAGGACCAAGACTTTTCTTTGTTGGTACTTTTTTTTTATTGCATTTTCCATTTCACAAATTGATATTGGGGTGTTTAACATGTTTATATCTTCATTTAACTTTGGAAGTTCATATGTGTCTAGGAATCTATTTCTTCTACATTTTCCATCTTAGTGGAATACAAATTTTCAAAGTAGGTGTTTATTATCCTCTGAACTTCCACTAGATCTGTGGTGATCTCCTCCTTTTCATTCCTAATAGCATGTATTTGAGCCTTTTTCTTCCTTTGTTTGAAAAGATTGGCTAAGGGTCTGTTGATTTTGTTTATCCTTTCAAAAAAACAACTCTTTGATTTGTTAATTTTTTGTAACAGTCTCTTAGTCTCCATTGCTTTAATTTCTGCTCCAATTCTTAAAATTTCCTCTCTAGTATGAGCTTTGGGTGTGTCTAAGCATTCAGATAACATGCTTTCAGCTAATCAGTTTGTACTGGAGTGGTATCCTTGTGACTAGGCTTGGTGTTCCCTAATTAAGAGACACTTCTTTTGCCTTCTCTACAGGGTAAAACTCTAATTGTCATTTGGGATAAGAGAAAATGTGGAACTAGTGAGGGGATCTATATGAAATATTTCTTAAGCAGTTTTCATCTGTCCTTATTTTTACTACTACCTCCTTCCCACCTCATCACCATTTTGTCCAGAGGTACCTGATGCTGTTAATTCCTGAGCCTTTGAAGAATCTGAAGAGTAAGTCCTATTGGGTCCTGGCTTTTCCTACTGCCAGCTTAAGATTTGGTTTTCTCAGATCTGGATTACACTTACTCCTCTGCTTTTTAGCTTCCAAAATGTATTGCCTTTGATCTCTGTGTTGTGTTTCTGTTTGTGTGTTCTTCACTTTAAAATGTCTGTCTTGTAGCACTGGATGATGATTAAGAGTTGTGTGTTCAGGCCCCTGTCTTTCCTGACATTATTTCTTCCCACTAATGAGTGTTGGAAGTTAAGAGATTGGAAATATTCCTAGAACATAGTTTTGCTAAAAGGAAATCTATTATTATCATCATCACTTAACTTTACGTGTAACATGCATTAAGTTTTTAATTTAATTTTCATATTCTTATGAAAAAACTGTAATTATCCTCATTTAATAAATGAGGGAAATGAAGACTTAGACGGTGTAACATGTATAGTAAGAAATCATACATGTGAGAAATCATATGATACCTAACTTTAGAGCTTAACTTTACTAGGATACAGTACCTCCTTTATAATCAACGTCAGCTAAGTGTGAGTTAAAACTGATGTCATGGAAGAAAGTTTAGAAACATAACTAGGGCACCTAAGTAGAAAACTAATCCATCTTTGCACTTATCTAACTCATGACATTGTAGGTCTGTTAGTCTCTCCCAGACCAGACTGGTAGATCTATAGTTAATTTAGGGCCTCAGGAACAGGGTGTAGGAACAGGGTGTAGAATTTCTAGAAATGTCCAGGCCATGCAGCTTTGAAGGTAGCACCACGGTGTGATTTCTATCAACTTGTCTGCATGAGTTTCAATATTTTAGAGGTTGCTGCTGCAGTGAGATGTCAGTGGATGGTTAAATGCTGATAATCTGTTGTGGTGTCTGACTTACCTGGTTGGGGAGCTATTGGTGACTTCCAGCTAGGGGAATTAAATGTGATGAATCACCCTTTTAACTCTCCTTTTGGTTAAAGCTGAAGGAACTGAAGAATCTGCAGCAGCAGTATTTACAGATTAATCAGGAAGTCACAGAGTTACGACCACTGAAGGCTGAACTTCAGGAGTATCAAGATAAAACAAAAACATTTCAGGTTATGCAAGAAGAGCTCAGGCAGGAAAACCTCTCCTGGCAACATGAGCTGCATCAGCTCAGGTATGATTATCCTTACATTTTTATGCTTTTTATATTCTTCTTTTATTTTGAAATAGTGTAGATGGGTAAGAATTGCAAAAATAGTACAGAAAGCTCCTGTAGTATTATATCAAAATGAAAATATTGACACTGCAACAATTTACAAGTATTATTCAGATTTCACATGTTTCACTTGCTTGAGTATATGTATGTGGTTTTATACATTTATAGATTCATATAAACACTACAACTGGATAATACAACTGTTTCATCATGACAGCTGTGTCCCTCACAGATCACATTCCTCTCGTCCCTCCTTGCTTCTCTCCTTGTATCTCTAACCTGACTCCCACTAATTTGTTCTATATCCCCACGTTTTTGTCATTCTGAGAATGTTTTATAATTGAGATCAGGGCCAAGGATTTAGCTCAGTAGCAGTGTTCCTGCTTGGCAAGCACAAGGTCCTGAGTTCATTTCCCAGTACCAGAAAAGCAAAACAAAACAAAAAATAAACATTTCTATAATTGGGATCATGCCAGTGTATTGGCTTTTTTGAAACTGTTTTTAGCCATACATTGTAATACCCTTGAGAACCATATATTATGTGTATCAATAGTTCATTGTTTTTTATTATTAAATATATTAACCATTTACTCTCAAAGGCTATGCATAGGATTGCTGATTTTTACTTATATAACTAAATATACTATGAACATTCATATATAGATTTTTCTGTAAACAAGTTTTCCTTTCTCTGGGATAATTACCCAGAATGTTCCATTGATAGTTTTATCAGCACTAAGTAATTGGCCCTTTTCCATGCATCCTTATCAACATTTGGTATTGTAACTTTTTTATTTTAGTTGTTTTTTGTTGAAATGTAGCAATACTGTACTATGGCTTTAATTTGTACAATGACTATTCATGTTGGACATCTTTTTCTGTGCTGATTTGACATTTATATATACTCTGTGAAACATCTGTTCATGTGTTGGTCTATTTTCTAATTAGATTGTTAATTTTGTACTTTTCAGTTTTGAAACTTCTTAATGTGTTGTAGATATGAGTTCTTTGTGCAATATATGGTTTGCAAATATTTTCTCCTAGGGTGCAGCTTATTTTATTGCTGCTTATTTTTGTGTCTTCTCCAACATGGTCCTTCTAATTTTGATGAAATGTAAGACACAAATTATTTTCTTTTTACTGTTTAGATTCAGTTTTTTTCTATGGTTCTATCTTCAAATCCTCTACTTCCTCTGTCATTCTTTGATTGAGCTGCTTGAATTAGATTTTTACTTGAATGTCCAATTTTCAGCTATAAAATTTCCACAAGGTTCTTCTTTGTATCTTCTGTTTCTTTTCAGAGGCGTTAGTAATTGCTTGTTGAAGGTTTTTTTGTTTTGTTTTGTTTTGTTTTGATACAGGGTCTCACTTTGTAGTTCAGGCTGGCCCTGAGCTCACTATATAGGCCAGGCAAGCCTTGAATTCAGCAGTCCTCTTGCCTCTGCCTCCCCCTGGGACTACAGGGGGAGGCTGGCCACCACACCCAGCATTGTGGGTGTGAGTCACCATGCCCAATATCATATCATTGTATGTGGTTACCAGGATCAAACCAGGGAACTTGCACTTGCTAGGCAGGCAGCATAACCACTGAGCTAAATCTCTGGCCTTGTTGATTTCTATGATGGCTGCTATAAAATCCTTGTCATATACTCCTAACATCTTTATCACTTTCTTGTTACAATCTATTGATTTCCTTTTCTCAGAAAAGTTGTGATTTTTTTTCCCAAGTTCTGTGCATTTTAGAGATTATAAGGATCAGTCTTGCTTAAGTTCTGCTCCCAGAGGCAGCTTCTACTGACAGTGCACCAGCAAGGATGGCAGACATTGCCACTTTATCCCCACATGGTGGGTGAGGTGCAGGTCTTCCATTCAGCCCCTGGTGACACCCGTAAAGGGAAGGGGTGCCCTGATACTACCAGGGGATGTGGAATCCAGGCTTCCTATGTGGCCTCTGTGATACCCCTGAAGATGTCAAGATGAGCACCTTATTATTGCAGGCAGTGGTCAATTCCAAGTTTTCCACTCAGCTTCCATCCCAGCACTTGGGAGGCAGAGGCAGGAGGATTGCTGTGGGTTGAAGGACAGCTTTGGGATACACACTAAGTTCAGGATCAGCCTGAACTACAAAGTGGGGGAAAAAAAGCGTTTCCTTCTATAAATTATAACATTTTGTCTCAGCAACAAATTACATCCCAAAGATTTCACATTTAACATCTTGATGAAATTGTAAATGAAAAGATCTCATTACATAGGTTTGCATAGATTGGCTGCTTCCCCCAGATAATACAAGAACATAAGTTTTTACCACGTAGTAATGGCTATAGAGGTTTAAAACAAAACCTGTGTTTTGTTCTCTGAGAATAGAAATTTCATCTATTTCTTCCTTTGAAATGGACTTGAAGAGGAGGGATAAGTTAGTCCATTTCACCATTTTTTTCTTTATGGTTTAGAAAATAGCTGCCCCAACTTTATTCTTTTAGAATCTCAATGCATCATAAAGAGATCAGCCACTCAGTTCATCCTCTTTCAGGTGTACTTTAATGCTGGGTGTTGAATTTAGGACCTTCCAGGGGTGACTGGGAACATATGGAACAAGTATTAGCACCAGTTTGACTGGAACAAGACTGTTAAGTCTTTAGCTGCTACTATCAACCTAAGAAGAGTTACAGAGTTCTCAAGAAATATTTTCTGGACTCTTTCCTCTTTAAATTTTCTCTAAGGGCACTTTACTTTTTGTCTGTTTGGTTTTGTTTTTGTTTTTTTCAGACAGGGTCTCGCTTTGTAGTTGAGGCTGGCCTTGAGCTCACTATGTAGCCCAGGCAATCCCCGAACTCAGCAGTCCTCCTGCCTCTGCCTCCCTAGTGCTGGGATTACAGGCACAAGCCACTGTGCCCAGCATTGTGGTATTGTGGTTCATTGCACTCACTAGGCAGGTGCCAGAACCACTGAGCTAAATCTCCAGCCCCTTTAAGGGCACTTTAAAAGAATGTTAGCCTTGGAAAAGTGACCCTTATGAAGAGAAAAGGAGAAAGAGGGGAAGAATGATTTCTGGACTTTAAAAAATTTTCCCTCATTTTCTCCCTTTTCTCCTTTTCTTTAGGCCTTATCTCTTTACCTTTCTTTTTTTTCTTTTTTTTAGACAGGGTCTCGCTTTGTAGTTCAGGCTGGCTCTGAGCTCACTATGGAGCCCAGACAAGCCTCGAACTCAGCAATCCTATCTCTGCCTCCCGAGTGCTGGGTACAGGCTTGAGCCACCACACCCGGCTTTACCTTTCAATTTTGATCAAATTTGAAGAAAAGCTAGATTGTATGCCAAGTATATATGAGCAAATTAGGAGAGAGGAGAGCATTTTATTTCACTTAGAGAAGGAAAAGAATGTGAGGATGCAGATTTACTTCACTCATTTTAGGGCAAGTGTTTTTGTTTTTGGGTTCTTTTTTTAATCGAATAGCTTCAGGACTCCATGTCTTTGTACTTGAATGTTTGTAGGAAAAAAAAATAGTAAGATTTTTAGTTTTATTTGTACCTCTTCTGAAAAAAATTGACTCTAACCCAAGCTACCTCTTGGTGAAGCAAGATTATTTTGTAGTAGTTATCTATGGTAAGAAAAGAAAGGACATTTTACCTTGTTTCTGTAGAGACAAAAAGTCAGAGATAATTCTTGAGATAACCTTGTTCTACTGGGGAAAAGGGATCTCTGTCTGTAAAGAGGTTCTGCAGAAATGTGATACAATCCTCATGGACTTTTCAGGGAAGTTTAGAGACATAGAAATAAAGAGTAATGGCAGAGGGCCGGAGATTTAGCTCAGTAGTTCAAGCACCTGCCTCGCAAGTGCAAGGTCCTGGGTTTGATTCCTGGTAACCACATACAGTGTTGGGCATGGTGACTCATGCCCACCAGCAATCAATACCTCATACCACAGTGCCAGGCGTGGTGGCTCACACCTGTAATCCCAGCACTCGGAGGCAGAGGCAGTAGGATTGCTGAGTTCCAGGCTAGCCTGAGCTACATAGTGAGCTCAGGGCCACCTTGAACTACAAGAGACCCTGTCTCAAAAAAAAAAAAAAAGAATAATGGCAGAGAAGTTTTTGTTTTCATTTTGGCTTTTTTTTTTTTCAAAGACTAAAGAAAAATAGCTGGGGTCAGTTTCACTCTTGGTTAAATTCAGTGACTAAAAGTAACAAACTAGTAATTATTGAGTGTATACTATGTGCCCACCTCTTTGATGAGTGACAGATCCTATCTCATAAATCCACACACTAATCATTAGGAGTCATTTGTTCTTATCTTGTAGAGAAGGCCCAGAGAGATTAAGTAATTTTTCACTCAGGACCTCAAACCTAGTGTTCGACAGATCTGGTGACTGTTTCCCAGTCCTTCAGAGCCAGAGCTACGTTCCTACAGCTGTCATGTTATCATGGCGCTGTGCTGCTTGACAGTCACAGTCCTGTGCTCTGTGTGGTTGGACCTGTTCCTCTCAAGCCTCATGCACTGTCTCTTGTGACAATTCTAAAGTTTACTGTATGCATTCACACTCATGTCTGTCTTTCCCTAACAGGAAACTAGTATGGAAACCCAATTCATCACTCAGGTTGCAGACAAAATGCCAGTTTCTGTAAAGTAACTTCAGTTCGAATTCCTAGTTGTAGTTCTGTATCATTATTTTGCTGCATGGTTCTGTTTATAATATAAATTTCTCTCTGATGATGTGTTTTCCTTACAACATCTCAAAGAGGTCATTGTACTGTTTTGAGTATGGAATTACTTTGTTTCACAATAACGTATTTTTTACCTGTGTTATTTCATGTTTTGTCTAGGATGGAGAAGAGTTCCTGGGAAATGCATGAGAGGAGAATGAAGGAGCAGTACCTCATGGCGCTCTCCGATAAAGATCAGCAGCTCAGTCACCTGCAGAATCTGATGAGGGAACTGAGGTCTTCCTCCTCCCCGCCTCAGACCTTCAAAGCGCAGTACCAGAGACAGGTGAGGAATTTCATTGCTGATTGAAATCACACTACCAGACACGTCAGCTTCTTACAGATTAAGTGTCCATCTTCTACTATTATGACTTGCTTTGGGGTGAGCAGGGTCTCAGAGGGAAGAAATTAAATGTGAGCGATCTCAGGAGAGAATTTCTTCTATGTTCGTTTCCCGGCAGGCATCCCCAGAGGCATCAGTTTCCCTAGATGGATCACAAAACCTAATTTACGAGACAGAACTTCTCAGGACCCAGCTCAATGACAGTTTAAAGGAAATTCACCAAAAGGAACTAAGAATTCAGCAGTTCAACAGTAAAGTAAGTATTTTTTGCTAAATTTAGTTTCTTGATTCCATGACTAGAAGAGAGAAGGTCAGTAAAAGCTGGTTTAGCAGAGAGCCCCAGCTGTAACATAATTTAGGGTATAGAAGTTTAACCTTTCTCAGAATCTGGGTCACTTATTCCAGAGAACTAGACACAGGGCTGTTTTTCTTCTTTACCCTTGGGAGGTCCTTAGGAATGATTTGGAGAAATACACACAGTAAGAATAAAGCAGCTCTCTACTGCAGATGCCCCCAGCATCATTTCCTCATCTGTGTTACTGGTTGTAACTTTGACCATTCCCCACTTCCAACGATGAATCATTATCCTCCTGGTGCTCTCTGAGTGGTAAGAGAAGTATCCTGCCTTCTTCAGAGGAATCCAGACAGGCCATCTGTGTTAAAACTAGACATGATTTAAGAGATCAAACTGGAATCCAGACACTGTCTTTGAGGACAGTTGTAAAAGCCTCAAAATGCATGCACAGTGGTATGTGTGTAAGTTTCTCATCACAAGGACTCCTCAGTTTCAAGAATCTGTGACCCACAAATTACAAATCTATAGGCTGTTTTTATAGATGAGGAAAAAAGGCCCAGAGATATTAACTTGTCCAAACTGTTAGAAAGTAGACAGTCTGAATAATCTGAATACGTGATCAGTATAGGGAAACTACTTTTATAAGTATGTGTGGCTTCTCTTGTTCTGATTTTCTCTGTACACCAAATGCCTTTCTCAGTAGTGTTTTTGGAAAACCATTTATCTTCACAAAAACATTGATTGTACTTTCTACACAAATACTTGCAAAAATGAATCCTTAAAGAAACACTGAATGTGCAGCTCTGACTAGTTCTAGAATAGACATTTTGAAAAGACCTCTCTGTGGTTACTCATATATCTGGATATGAATCATAACTAAAATTTACAACTTGGCAGACTGAAGGTGAGGAATTCTAGAGTTCTAGTTCCAGAGGGCCAGAGTCACATTAATAGGTAGAAGCTATAGCAGGTTAGTTAATTGAATTTTTTGCTTTTAAATTATAACATGCACCCTGGCACCAAACATGTTCAAGGAAACACTGAAGAGCTGCTTAGTTGTTAGTTGTTACTTGTGCAGTGGCCAGCAGTCTAGCTTTGAGTGACTGACACATTTCCACCTGTGGGAACATATGCTCCACCCAGTTTCTCACATGTACATAGCCACCTTAGCATGTATTCTGCTCTCATACTTAACACACTATAATTCCTTATTCTACCCTCTTACTGTACTCTGTGGTAACTCAGAACTCTATGGCACGGAAGAATTTGCCCAGTGATATCATTACACACATATGTTTTAGATACAAACTCCCTCTCTAGCTAAATTTGAATCTGGAGACTCTAGTCCCATGTCAGTAATTTACCCTGGACCTAAGCTACTGCCCTCCTTCCTCTTATAGTCCTGGGATAGCCTATCCTTAGTTCTGCTTATTGTGAGTTTCGTATGATTTTAAGTTAATACAGTGGTGAGCATTTCTAAAAATGTTTCCTGCTACTCCTCCAAAATTGCTTTCCTCACTGGGTATGGTGGCTCACGCCTGTAATCCCAGCACTTGGGAGGCAGAGCAGGAGGATTGCTGAGTTCGAGGCTTGCCTGGGCTACATAGTGAGCTCAGGACCAGCCTAAACTACAAAATGGGACCCTGTCTCAAAAAAAAAAAAAAAGAAAAAAATTTGCTTTCCTTTTTTGGTTGAAAAAACTGGATGTTTTCTCACTTTGAGTGAACACACAGAAGAACTTAAAACCCAGGCCATTTGGCCTGAACACTGGTCACAGTGCTACAGTCATATAGGATGGTGTTTACCTTCTCTCTTCCACTTCAGTTCTCCCAGCTGCTAGAAGAGAAAAATACCCTCTCCATTCAGCTCAGCAATACCAGCCAGAGTCTCCGGGAGAGCCAACAGCACTACAGCAACCTCTTTAATCACTGCGCGGTCTTGGAGAAACAGATTCAAGAGCTGCAGGCGGTAAGGAAGAAGGCAGCCAGCAGGGGGAAAGTAGGCTTAAGAAATGGGGCTGAATGAGAAAGGCTGAAGAGTGAGGGGAGGAAGTGAAAGCAGAGAAAGTAATGATGGAGATTGGAAGAAAGTCTTAGGAAAATCATAGGGCGAAGGGATTACCAGAAGAAGGGTTAGAATTGGTGGGAGAGGAATCAGAACGTGAGCGGGAAAAAGTTATGATAGAGGGCTGGGGATGTAGCTCGGTGCTGTGGTGCCTGCCTAACAAGCACAGGGTCCCGAGTTTAATCCCCGCTACCACACACACACACACACACACACACACACACACACACACACACACACACAGAAAGTTATGACAGGCTTTTGGAACTCTGAAACTAAGAAAATACAGATTTTGCTCCAAGAAGTAAGAAAACTGTGGGAAGATTTGGACCCGTGAAGACGCGAAGGGGGAGAAGGGGTGGAAGGGTTTGCCAGCAAGGGCTGGATCAGCCCTTCCTGGGGAATCCAAGAGCCCTGCTAGATGAAAGAGGACTTTCATGGAAGCCTTTAAAACTTTCAAGAGGAGAAATTCAAGAATGAGAATCTGAGAGAAAAGGTAACAAAGGCAGGAATTCTGTAGAGGTGATTAGTCCACTGGAGCCGAGGGTTCTCACTTCTAAATCTGGACTTGAGGAGACTCTTAAGTAGGGTCATTCACCTCCAAGATATCTCCTTCTCACTGAGGTGAAACAAGTCCTCATGATAAGCGATTATGGCTTCCTAAGAGCTTTCATCACTAGATTATTAAACTGTTTTCTTCTAGGGGCCACTAAACGTAGATGTTGCTCCCGGAGCTCCGCAGGAAAAGAATGGAGTTCACAGGAAGAGTGATCCCGAGGAGACGAGGGAGCCACAGCAAAGGTAGGGAGCGAATGTAGGACTGGGCAGTAACACGGACAGAACTAGCAGCTGCCCTGTGGAGGTGTTATGTCTTCTTACCTTCCTGCCCTTGCGGAAGTGGCCTAAGGGTTAAACTATGATTTGTAACACTAGCATCTAGAAGATTATGGGTAAAAATAAATAGCCACACAAATACCTACACTAACATCCCACTAGAAAACATTATAGTAATTAAATGGAAAGAATTCAGCCAGTACTAAAATCTCTTAAGATATTTTCTGGAACTTCATTTAATCTCTGTACAGCTATGTTTTTAAGATATCTTCTGGGCTCAGACTGCATCTGACAGTACTGTTTCATTTTCCTTCTATCCTGAAGCTTCTCTGGAGCCCAGCAGCAGCTGTGTAACACTAAACAGGAAGTGGCTGAATTAAGGAAGCTGTTGGAAGAAGAACGAGATCAAAGAATGGCTGCTGAGAATGCCCTGTCTGTGGCTGAGGAGCAAATCAGACGGTAAAGGCGGAGGGAGGTGGTTCACTCCTGACCCTTGGGGCTGTACTCAGACATTTCTATGGCCAGGTTGAGGATGAATAAAATCTCACTCCCAAACCAGGCATGGTGGCACACACCTATAATCCCCACACTCTGGGAGACTAAGACACTGGAGTCCAGGCTGTGAAATTTAGCAACTTCGTGAAACTGTCTGAAAATAAAAAGCATAAAAGATATATAGATAAGTAGCTCAGAGTGAAGGCTCTGGGTTCAACCCATCATACCACACACACACACATACACACACGCGCGTGCGCGTGCACACATACACACACACACACAGAGACCATACTCTCACGGGCTCACTGAGCTAAGAGCCACCATAGAGAGCAGCCTTTTTTTTTTTTTTTTTGAGACAGGGTCTCGCTTTGTAGTTCAGGCTGGCCCTGAGCTCACTATGTAGCCCAGGCAAGCCTCGAACTCAGCAATCCTCCTGTCTCTGCCTCCCGAGTGCTGGGATGACAGGCGGGAGCCACCACGCCTGGCACTGTGATATGTGGTGCTGATTGCTGGTTGATTGTTGGGGGTGTGAGTCACCACACCCAGCATTGTATGTGGTTACCAGGATCGAACTCAGGACCTTGCACTTGTGAGGCAGGCGCCGGAACCACTGAGCTAAATCTCCGGCCCATAAGAGAGCAATCTTATTTCATTCCTACAGTGACCCTGAGGTAGGGATTGGGATCTTTAGAGAGATTTGATTTCATCAGAATATTTTCTTAAAGATTAAGAGTGGACAGGAGATTAAAAGACTGCTTGCTTTATAAAGAATTTATAAATTTATAATTTAGAAGAATTACATTTGACTGATCGACAGGTGCCCTTCCCGGCCCTGAACGGTCACAGGCAGCAGAGCGCCAGGGTGAGTTTCCCTTGCAGAGGAATCTCATTCTGCCAAAGCCAAGCCCTGGAGTCACAGTGCCTCACATGGGAGTGGGCAGAACATAAGCAGCCTGCTCCTGATTGACACAGTCACCGTGCAGGAGAAAGAAGAATGGCCGAATGGCCATGTGTGTGTCTGCTGCTGGGAAGGCCTTTCCATGGAAATAAACATTGAAAAGCAGGCAGTCCTGTTATGTCACCTGCCATGTCTCTTCCCTCAGGGGATGGCACTTGTGACATTAATGCCTTCTGAAAAAGCTTAGGTGCCTGTGGTGGCAGCCCAGAGAGTGGATCTCATTTGAGATACTTTTTGTTCCCATCCAGCATGCTCACAGCTTCTTAATTTCATCCCCATTGTGGGCCATATTGGTGTCCAGCTCTGGGAGGTTGGGGCCCCATTGGAGCACAGCCCGTACTATCTTGCCATCTCGGCCAAGCATTTTCAGGCCTGTGAGTCTGTGCCCATTTCTCTGTAACTTGCTTGGCACTGTCGGACCTGGCTCACAGGAAGGTATATCTCCTCCAGTGTCGTGAACCTGACCTAGCCAAGTTGAGGAGGCACAGTGCAGGGCGACTGTGGGGCCCCTGGATGAGCCACAGAGCCAGGCTCAGCCCCTCCACAGTCCCGCTGTGGCTTTGATACAGAGTGGAAGCTGGTAGAGCTCATTAAGTGCTGTCTTCCTGGGCCAGCCAAGCATGTGGAGCTCAGGGGCCCGGCAGTTTAAAGCAGCAGGTACTTTGGGTTTCCTGGTGCATATGGACATCATCCCGCTGCAGCCCTGCCTCTGGAGAGGACAGACCACCTTTGTGGGGCCAGACTGGGCGTGGCAGGTCAGTCCTGCCTCTGACAAGCCTGGCACTCAGAGGAACAGACACACACTCAGGTTCTCTTGCCAGGCTGCCAAATGAGGCTAAATTATTCCTTCTGTCCTGGGGCAGAGTACAGCCTGCAGGGAGAGGTCAGGTTATGAGGCTGTAGACATCCCATTAGGAGGAGGCCACTGTCCTTCCCCTCTAGTCAGAGCACACCCTATGAGCTGATGCTCGGTCAGATACACTCTTAGCACAGTTCTTTTTTTTGTCAGTGATTCTTGAGTGAATAATAGCAACTTCTTCATTAACTGAAGAATTTCCAGTATGAAGCAAACTGGCAAAAAAATGAAGCAATAGAAGTTGCTGGTTCCATTTAAAGCTGAGAACCCCACAGAAATTTTTCTTGAGTGCTTTCATCTATTAGCCTTCAATAAGTGAGAAACACAATGTAATGAGTTTCTCTGGATCAGAAATGGTCTACTGGAAAAGAAGAAGGTGCGGTTTAAAGGCAAACTGAATATCAACTCTGGCTCACTACTTGTTTTCGTGTCCCATGGGCAAGGCGCTAGGCCAGCCTCCAGACCTGAGGCTGACAGGTGTGCAAGCCTCTGGCCAGCGCCTCCCACAGGGCAGCCATTGATTCCTGATACTTGGCGTCTCCTTTCTACAGTGAGAAAAGCCTCTGGGGTGGGCAAGGTGACTGGAAGGCCTCTCTCACCATGGACCACACTCTGCCTCTTTCTTTACCACAGGCTGGAGCACAGCGAATGGGACTCTGCCCGGACTCCTATAATTGGCTCCTGTGGCACTCAGGAGCAGTCCCTGTTAATAGACCTGACAGGCAGCAGCTGTCACAGGGTAAGAAGGAGAGGAGGGTGCAGTGCTCTCGGACAGGGCCTCTGTGGGAGGCTCTGAGCAGGAGCAGGAGCCTCGAAACAGGTCTAGGACACAGGGAGAGGGAGGACTGGACAGCCTGCTGGGATTGGCTGGATCACGTGACCCTGAGGAGACTTTCTCCCAGGATGCCTCTTCACTGCAGTGGTGGGAAGGGAAAGGGGTTTATACCTGTAGGGTAAAACTCTGACTCAGATTTTTCTTTCAGAGCCGGACTGGTGCTGGATGGAAGAGGGTCCTGCGGTCACTCTGTCATTCCCGGACCCGAGTGCCACTGCTGGCAGCCATCTACTTTCTGATGGTTCATGTCCTACTCATTCTGTGTTTCACAGGCCATCTGTAAAGCTAGTTTTCACTTTTTGGACTATGGTCTCAGAACTTGGAATTCCCCCCATCCCTAAGATCAGAACTGTCAGTTCCAGAGGAACAGTCTTCCCCTTCACAGGTCATCTCTTCAGATCTCCACAGAAAGTGCTCGCAGAGGTGACTGTGAGGATAGTTGAAGCTGCAGAGCCTGACACATCCCCCTCCCTCTGCTGTCCAGTGCCCAGAGTGTCTGCTTAGTCTCGGAACCATCGTAGTTGGCTTATTGAGCCCGGATTTGTTCAGATTTTGCTGGTCCTTTTGGTCCTGTAAGATGCCGAGACATGTCTTTCAGCCATGCTGCGAGGACGATTCCAATAAACCTAATAATCTGAAGCCCACTGTCATTTTCTTTGATAAGTTTCTGTGCCTCATTTGCCTGTATTTTCTCCTGTTTCATGGTGAGGGTAAACAAAGTTTATCTGGGGAATGAGCATTCTCTTCGTAGGATAGATAATTAGATCTCGTGTAGTGTAGAGTGGGAACTCAGGGCTCTTAGCCGTTGGGTCCCAGGAGAGTACAACACCATCTCCTGTAGCTTTCCTGACACCGTGCAAGCATTTGTAGTCCTGGGCTATAAAGACAGGACTCCACCGTCTGTGCCCGTGAATCATACACAGTAAGGCATTAAGTCACCGTGTCTTTCCTTTGAAAGCCAGGAGGAACTGGTATTGGACAAGGCTCACATTCTTCTCATTCCTGCAAATGTAGCACAGCCAGGGGCCAGCAGGGGCCAGACTAACTCCAGCCAAGCATGGGAATGGTCTGATGACCGTGCCGCAGCTCCGGACCTCCTGAAGTACCGGGTCCTGTGCTGCTGGCAGCAGTTACCCAAGTTTCTCAGCCCATGCTCAAGTATCCTCTGTTGCTGAGGAAATGGCAGGACAACATAAAGAAGAAGAAATATTTAAATCCAAAATGAGAACACTAGGCAGGAGTGAGTTCCATTGGTGCTTATTCTTGACCTCCTCTCCCCTCCACCCCACTCTTACCAGCTGGCTGTTTTCTCATCACCTACGTGATGCATCTCATCTCCTACCACCCAGAGGAGAGGGAAGAATGGGGCTCACTGTTCTGCTAGAAATCTGTGCTGACTACACCTTGCTCACAGCATTCTAAGCACTTTCCTGAACAACTGTAAAGTAATAAAATTATTTTCCAAATGATTTGGTCTGTGGGTAACTGTGTTTTTTACACTGAAGAGATGAAGGTAGGGGTAGGTTTGAAGCGTAGAAATGATTATGGGGGGGGTGCTGGGGATTTAACTCAGGTGGTACCACGCCAACCTTGGATGCAGAGGCCTGAGTTCAATCCCCAGTGCTGCAAAACACACACACACACACACACACACACAATAGACCAGAGATTTAGCTCAGTGGTTCCGGTGCCTACCTAGAAATGATTACAGGGTGAGAAACTTTTATATACTCAGGCTTTCTACTAACTGACCAAAATCCGTAATGGTTACAAGCATCCAAGGTTACTAGCCTTATCTGTTGGGCCCCATGAAAATGCAGAGCAGTAAGGAAATTCCACCCTAGTACTGAAGCAAATGAGTTGCATCTTAGGCTATGAAATCTGTGCTGATTCAAGTGTAGTACTGAAAGAACCCCTACAAACATTAGGTGCCCGAGAATAGAGAAGGGGAGGTTAGATAGGCATTTATGTGTTTTTATATTAAAGTTGCTGCCTGGGAAAAACTGTCCCACTTTGTCGAAGTGTGGTAAGTGAGTTCACAAAGCCTAGGCTGCATAGGTTCAAAGCCCATGCATGCAGTTTCTACATTTTATACCTCATTACCTTGAAGATGCAAAGGTGGGACATTTGCAAAGGATAGACGGAGTTTCCTAGAATCATTGCTGATTAATTTTGATGCTTTCTCCAAAGAACTCTGTTCCTATCTGGTGTGTTAATCTGGTCTGATAATTCTGTGGTTTTATTTTGTGTTTGGAGCGCCGGAGATCCAACTCATAACCTTGCTCTTGCAGGGCAAGTGCAGTGTGGTCTGATAATGCTAATTTTGACACTGGATTAGAATTTCAGATGTACTAAAAGATTCCTTCCCTTTCTATAAATTTGCTCTCCCTTCAAATGGCTTTGGTGCCACCAGAATGAATAGGTAATGAAGTAGGAGAACAAATAAATAAGGGTGCCCCAAACAGAGAATCCTTAGATTTGGAAGCAACCTCAAGAGCTTTTTTTTTTTTGAGACAGCGTCTCACTTTGGTTCAGGGTGGCCCTGAGCTCACTACATAGCCCAGGCAAGGCTCAAACTCAGCAATTCTCCTGCCTCTGCCTCCTGAGTGCTGGGATTACAGGCGTGAGCCACCATGCCCGGCACTGTGGTATGTGGTATTGATTGCTGTTGGGTGTGAGCCACCACGCCAGCATTCTATGTGGTCATCGGGATCGAACTCAGGACCTTGCACTTGCGGGGCAGGCGCCAGAACCACTGAGCTAAATCTCCGGCCCTCAGAAGCTATTTCTAATGCAGAAATATTATTGTCCATATTGTTGACCAGTTTTATCCAGTCCTGCTTGGGCTCCTAGAGAGGTTCCTGACCTCTGACCCTATCCCACAGACAGTCCCAAATACCTACCACAACCACCATCACCAATTGGTGCTAGCTAAAACAGCAAAGGATTATTTTTCAGTTAAAGACTCCAACATACAGGAAAAGTGACAACTTGTGTTGTCATCTTTTTCACTCAGCCCCAGGCTGCCAGCGGAGGTGATCTGGAGAATTGGAGGTGGCCTTGGTAGGGAACGAGAAAGGATAACAGCAGGCAAAGGAGAACAGTGGGCCTGATGCAGAAGTGGATCTGGTTCACCAGCCCAAACAAGTCACCTGAGCAAGTCTGGCTGGCTGAGGTTGGCAGGGGATGCCAGTGTTGATGAGCAGGATACTGTAAAGCCTGCCCATCAGATCTAGTGCTTCCAGAACACTCCTATAATACACCAGATCTGCCAGTGAACTCAGACTCCACGCAGTCCCTAACAGGTTGGGGACCTTTCCTCCTCCATATCTTGTCCTTTCCCTCATGAGTTACTCCTTCCCATCATTCAACTGTTGACTACTTTTGGGACATCAACTATATGCAAACCTCACTTTTAACTGCTGTGGCTATTGTATAAGTGGGTTTGTCTTAAAAATCTTACCCCCAAAATCTATATGTATGTTTTTCTCACTAAGTTTTTCTTGATTACTAGAGCTCACACCAAATGCTCAGACTTCCTTTAATATCCCAAATGCAACTGCTCACCTATTACAACAAATCCCATCCTACAGCATTTTCTAATTTGCTTTCTGATTTGATGCTTGTTTCTCTGGGCAAGTTTACAGGTTCAGAGAGTGAGAGCAGTATTTTTTAATGACTGCCTCATCTCTCATAACTAGCAAAAGACTAGGACAGAAACATTTAACCCCTTTGGTTCAAGTGCCTAAGGCAGAAGGAACTGACTCAAACTTCAGGAAGTTGCTGTGAGGACAGAGTGACAGGAAATGACAGAAAACCTCAACACGGAACTGAGGCAGCCATTCAGTTTCTTGCTGTGAAGGGGCAGCAGCCGGAGAGGGTGCAGACGTGGGGAGCTGGGAGCTTCGAACAAACGCTCACTAGAGGTGGGTACTTGAGTGGTGGGAGACGTGGGGAACACAGGTATCAGTAGAAGACCAGACCTGCATTTATCCCTTGGGGAGGGACAGGTCACTACTTGTAGGTTTTTAAGCTTTGATACCCAGAGGGCCTAACTGCAGTGGTTGTGGAGAAAGGAGATCAGAGGATGGAGATAAGGAAAGGACTCCAGCCCAAAAAGCAGGCTTCAGAAGCCATCGCGGACCCCAGCTCCAGAGAAGTGTTCTGGCTTCTGATAACATACGGCCTGCTCTAAGGGCTTCTGCTGCTCCTCCACAGAGTTGGAAAGAACCACAGGAGATGGAGACAGACTGCCCTTGAGGAGGAGCATAGGGTCTAGCAGGGAGGTGAACACACCTAGGAAGTGTAACAAAGCCGGAAGTAGTGACTAATGTACAATACTGCTGAGGACCAGGTACAGGCATGATCACCAAACTGGACCAGTGTCCATGACTGTGAGACCGTCACAAACTCCAAGTGTTACAAGTGGGGGGGGGGGACTGATCAGAAGTGATCAGATATGTTGACCGACCCCTTCATTTGTTTTTCACTGGGGAAATCAGAAGGGATCAGTGATTTTGCAGATTGTTAAAGTTAGCATTGTGAGTAACCTCGTCTGGTCCCCTGCGTGGAGGGAGTACATCCTCTGTGCTGATCTGTTACCATGGTCTGGAGGCCTGGCCACTGCCAGCTGCCCTGACTCCCAGTCTGTGCGCCTCACTGAAACCTGGCAGCCCGGGCACTGTGCTCACTAGATCCCTAGTCCCTCACCTCTGGCAGTAACTTTGTCTTCCTGACTTCTGGTCAGTAGGTAAAAGACATTAAGTTATCTCTTTATCAGAAGCTTTTGTCTTTATTTCAAAATTGGATGAAGGTAAGAGGTCGATGGGAAAATAAAGCTGAGCAGCAGGAAAGATGAGATGATGAGTCCTCATTGCTTCCCTATTATTTGTGAATGTTTAAAACTTCTCCTTTCAAACTTTCTGTGTCAGGTCCTTTTGTTGCAGACAGCCCTGAAGCCATAGGGTGAGAATCAGACTGTAGGAATATAGGACTACAGGTCTTATTTATCTGTTCCTGTTCCTCATCCATAGCTGTTGCCCCAGCAGGAAAGCAGAGCTGCTCTGGGGCAAGCTGGGCAACATTTTTCCAGTGTCCCCTCTGGCACATCTTTAGAAAGGCCACTCTGGCTTTCCCTTGGGCTACACTTCAAGGTATCATCCAAACCTCATGGAGAGGATGGAGTTACCCAGATGAAACAGAAACAAACTGAGGACCTAGGCTGAGAGACAGGACAGCCCTAGGCCTGGCTATCTATAAAGAAACTGCTTTAGGAAGCAGAAACGTGTTGAGGGAGACCTCCACTGGGAGGAGCCACCAACCGTCCCTGGGCCAGCAGAACAGGTGAGCACTGTCCACTGAAACGTCCTTCCTCCAAGATCTAGGAGCCCACAGGGGCGCAGCAATTGGCAAGGCTGGAGTTTTTGCATTCCAGGTATTTCTTTAATGCTTACTTGGCTGATAAAAATCAAATATCTCCTGATATTTAAAAGAAAGTGTGTATTACATGCTATTTTTGAACCACTTACTGTCTTTAGAAATATAATTTAACTGCTTTTTAAATTGACTAATAAATAACTTCTTCCCAGCAGACTATTTTCCCACTGTTTCATTGTGGGAATTTCTCTGACCCAACCGACCGCCCACCCCTGTCCAGGTTCTGTGGGACAGCACTTGCAGTGAGAGTTGGAAAACTTCTTGATATAGCTTAGTGAAGTGGGTCATAGATGGGAAGGAAATACTTGCTTTGTTAAGAGCTGGGTGGATATCGCTTCTCGGCCTTTTGGCTAAGATCAAGAGCTGGATGGATTTTTATTTCTATGGCTCTGAAAGAAGTCATATGTAGAAATCTGAACAGAATGTCATTATAATTCTGTGGCTGTCACTGCACCTGTCATTGGTGCTACCACTGCAAGCCACCGCCTGGCTGACCTCCGGACACAAGTGACCAGTCCCAGCGGTTCTGACATGCAGGTTCTTTACTGTGACCTATGGCCATGAACACCCCTGTCCAGACTTAGGTGGGCCCAGGCTATGTATGTCTTACATAAACCCCACCCCCTCCTCATCTGAGTGCTTTTCTAAAACTTTTACCTGCTTATGCCTCAAGCTTCTATTTTCTGCTAAGAAAAAACAATGGCAGGAAACACTGGGTTATTTGTCAATGACTTCAGCATTTTTGGTTTTTTCCTCATCATTCCTTTTTGTCCCCTGTTACTCCCAACTTCTGTTACCCTTAGATGTGGAAGTCTGTGGTGGGGCACGATGTATCTGTTTCCGTGGAAACGCAGGGTGATGATTGGGATACAGACCCTGACTTTGTGGTAAGTCTGAAATTAGCTTTGCTTGGACAATGAGGTCTTAGGGAGGGAGAACATCTGAGTCCCTCTGTGACCTCTGAGCAGGTTTAGAAAAGGACCAGCTGGGACTGAGATAGCTCTTGGGGAGGGATAGTTTGGAAGGACAGTTGGCTGTGGTGCTGGGACACACATGATAGCTGGTGTTGAGGAGGAAAGGAGACAGGAACAGACAAGTTTGGCAGTGTGGTCGCCAGGCCATGACAGGCTATCCTAAGGTGAGTGGCAGATCAACCTAGGTCTACCATGACCTCAGATTCAAGATTTGGGCTGCAGATGTGTGATCTGGGTGGACTTAGATCCTATACGAAGGGGAAAGCATGAAGGATGCTGAGTAACAGTGGAGGTTTTGGGACTCACCAGTTTAATTTTTACATGGGATTTGGGTGCACAGAGAGGCCATGTTTGTCAGTTATGTGACCCTTCGAGTGTGGCACATTTCTTGTTGAATGCTGTCGTTTGCAGAATGACATCTCCGAGAAGGAGCAACGGTGGGGAGCTAAGACCATCGAAGGCTCTGGGCGCACAGAGCACATCAAGTAGGTGTCAGAGCGCCAGGGGCCAGGGTGGTATCTGAGGAGCACAAAGGAAACAGTCAGGGGAATATATGGGAGAAAAGAGTAGGGTGGTGCACATCTTTGTGTTTGTGTTTGTTTTTTTCCCCCTAAAGTTTGTTTCTGTGGGCCCATGGGCGTGTTACTGTGGATTCCTGTGTGCTGTCACTCCTCTTGTTCCCTAACTGTAGTGTCTGCCTTTTTTATCTGACAAGACTTTTCCCCAAAGGGCATCTATTGTAGTAACTGTCTCCCTTTCTTCAGTCAGGAGAGACTCAAGGGCAAGCAGTTAAAATGCTAAGGTTTTATCTACCTCCTACCAACTATTCTCTGCCAGTCACCTATCCAGCTATCATCCACGGCTTCTTCATATAAATATAAATATCTGCCTAGAATGCAGGTTGGCTCCACGTGGGCTAAGAAGGACTCATTAAAACGTCATGATGAGCAACTCAGGATAAACACTGTAAAGGGGACAATATCAGCTCTTATATTTGCCCAAAGGATTTAAAAATGCAAATTTGTACTTGGCTACTTTGCAGAAGTTGGAAAACATTATGAAGAATTGGGATACTTGGGAAACCTGCTTATTAAAACTACACAAGCAGTGATGTTAGGTTTTGAAGATTATAGTCCCATGCTTATTTTACCAGAAACAAACCACCTCTGTGATTAGAGAGGAGGAACTCAGACTTCCACAGGGGTTCCTGAGGGGTGCATTGTGTATTTGGATTGAGAAATCTCTTCTTTTCTTCCATGGATTATTCAGTTCATCTAACTAGGACTGTGTTTTGCTCCATTTTAATCTCCCACACACACTCTAATAGTAACATCTTAACCTCTTTTTGACAAAAAATTATCAGAAGATGCCCACACTGCATTTGCAACATACTATAAAAGCTGGGTATGTATTTGTGCATTCTGAAAATACATTATACGTGGTTGCTGAATCAGACATAGCTGGTTTGAATTTAATATCTATAATAAAATTATTCTTAAGCAACCAAGGAGTTCTGGAAGTAGTCAGGCTGATAAATAAAAGGACTGGAATATTTTAAGAAGATTTACTCCTTAAGAAGCCCATAGATTTTTTAAAGGGCTTTTTTCCCTTTTTTTTTTTGAGACAGGGTCTTGCTTTGTAGCTCAGGCCGGCCCTGAGCTCACTATGGAGCCCAGGCAAGCCCCAAACTCAGCAATCCACCTGCCTCTGCCTCCTGAGTGCTGGGATTACAAGTGTGCACCACCATGCCTGACATTGTGATATGTGGGACTGATTGCTGGTTGTGGTATTGTTGTACGGGGTTACCGGGGATCGACCAGGGACCTTCCACTTGGTAGGCAGGAGCCAGAACTACTCAGCTAAATCTCCGGCCCTGTTTTCCCTTTTTATAAAGTCCAGTCAGCCTTAGAATCCTGAAAACTGTTAGGATGAGGATACCCATTGTATTTTTCTTAGTGCTCTTTTTTTTTTTTTTTTTTTTAGACAGGGTCTCGTTTTGTAGCTCAGGCTGGCCCTGAGCTCACTATGTGGCTCAGGCAATCCTCCTGCCTCTGCCTCCCAAGTGCTGGGGTTACAGGCGTGAGCCACCAAGGCGGGCATTTGTGGTATGTGGTACTGATTACTGGTGGGTGTGAGCCACCATGCCTGGTATTGTTGTTCATGGTTACCAGGGATCGAACTAGGGACCTTGTGCTTGCTAGACAGGTGCTGAAGCCACCAAGCTAAATCTCCAGCCCTCAGTGCTATTTCTTGCATGCTAGATAGCAGTAGAATATTTTAAGGGAGATTTCTACATCCTGCCATGAATGTGTAAGGAGCTTGTTTTTGTATATCAAATAGATTTAGATTCATTCACAGCCACTGCTAACCATGTAAACATAGACACAGAAACTCTTTATATCCCAGATTAGTGATCAGTGGAAATATAATGTTAACCTGCATTCAAGATTAAACTTCAAGATTACATCACTGACTCCTGTGGTACTTAACACTTGGCTGTTCAGTGATGCTATTCACTTTTCCTGTTAATACAGATTAATCAAGTTTCCTTCTTAACAGCCTAATATAAATATACGATGGGTTTTCTTCCTCCTAAGAGATGTTTACACAGATTGCCATGATGTAGAACTCTGCTGTGTCCATCGCTATGACTGGTGTCCCCAAGGTTGTATCAGGCGATGATTCTAGGTATCACCTTGCAAACCTAACTAGATCTATAGCCACTAGAATAATTGTTTAAGATATTTTCACAAAATATATTTTACTTCCCATTTACTCGGGCTACAAAGGTGTCAAAGCCTGGTCTCTGCTGGCTTCAGGCCAGCTCACCTTGGACAAATCTCATATCTCCAATGCTTGGTTTCCTTCCCTTTGGATATCAAAGAAATCTCTACAGGATATAGTCCAGTATGAAATCTCTAATCTCTTGAGTTCTCTCTAGCTACTGTGGGCTACACCTACCTTCATGGTTGGATGGGAATTACTGAAGCCCTTGAAGCAAAGAGGGAAGTCAGAGGAGAAGGCTTCACGGCAGTTGCGAACTAAGATGGCTTAAAGCAGGAAACGGAAGTGACAGGTCCTCACTAATCTTGCTACCTTCCCCCACCCACAGTGTTTCTTTTTAGGTCTGTCATGAATAAATATTTTTAGACTGTGGAGATGGGAAGGAGATAAATTTGCATTTATCTCTTGAGGAGATAGGGAAATGAGAGGGAAGGAAAAGAAGGGGAACAAATAAATACAAGTGCACCCCTCATCAACTGTGAACAGAAACAGCCTAGACTCCAGAACTTCAGCCCTTCTCTCCAACCTGCTCATTCATTTTCTGTGGTGTCCTTCCTTATAAAGGTAAAAGAGTTCCTTATAAAGGTCCTTATTACTCTGACAGTACTTATGAAAGTCTCTCTGGGAAAGGGCAAGGGTTTGTGTTTGTTCATTTTCAAACCTGTCACACACTTACTATACTTTTGTAAATTAAAATAAAATTTAATTTCTAGAAAAATAAATGAAAGAAAAGAAATAGGAAATATATGCACAATTTTTACTTTTAGATTCAGCAGTTGTAAGATTGCTATGTTGAACTGCTATAAAAGTTTCTAAACTGGTACTCTCATTTTTTTTCTTATATCATTGTGGAAAATGGTTGTGGACTATACTTTCAACAGCATGTGTAAGGCTAGGCTTTTGGTGCTTCCTGAAACCCACCTGGCTTTTAGATAAAATCCTGAGTGATAAAAACAGGTACATGCCTCAGTAGCCCTGTATGCTTTCTTGTACCCTAACATTGAATACCAAGTGGAAGTGAAGAATATTAAAATAAAATGTTGAAGATCTAGGCACTAGTCTCAGGTCTCCTATATAAGGGATCAAAATTTTAAAGGGAATTAGTTCACTGTTCTCTCTCTATTCCACCATGTGATGAGAAAGAACAGTTCCACCCTGTTTACTTCACAGGAGCACTGTGGATTGCCGTGTCTCTAACACTGGCCTAATAGCCAATAGCTATTGAGGTATTACATGTCATGTGAAACAGATTGTTAACAACCATATTTCGTAAATAGTGCTATCATCCTGACTTCATAGAAAAACGAACAGATATATTGATTTTGAACAATTTGTCCAAGGATACAGGTAATACATAATTAATTTAAATTCAGCTCAGACTGACTCCATGGGCTGAATTCTAACCATTGCACCATAGTGTTCCTCTCTAATAAACACAATATTCTAATGTTCCGGAGTCTCTTGAAATAGAATATAAGTTCCTATGTGTTATTGCCTTTCCCTAAGCTTGCTGTTTAGAATGAATAAATTAGTTTTAGATTGGCCTTAACAATATTCTTATTTTTTGGCTGGGAACTTAGCTCAGTGGCTCTGGCGTCTGCCTGGCAAGCACAAAATCTTGAGTTTGATCCCTGGTACCACATATCACAATGCCGGGCATGGTGGCTCACGCCTGTAATCCCAACATTTGAAAAGCAGAGCCAGGAGAATTGCTGTGAGGTCAAATCTACCCTGAGCTACATAGTGAGTTCAGGGCCAGCCTGAACTACAAAGCAAGACCCTGTCTCAAAATAATAATAATAATCTTATTTTTATATAGAGTATAATAACTATAAGGAAGCAGGTGAAAAAATATATATGTATGTATGTATATATACATATATATGTGTATGTATGTATATATACATATATGTATATATGTATACATATATATACATATATATACCTATATCTATATAGAGATACATATATGTGTATATATATATATATATATATATATATATATATAAAATATATGTTCAAGTATTCGGTGAAATAATTCCCTTTAATGCTTTGGTCCCTTCTATAGGAAATCTGAGGCCAATGTCAACTCAAGATAGAATATTTCCATTACCATAAAAATGTTCCTTGTGGGCTGGAGATTTGGCTCAGTGGTTCTGGGGCCTTCCTTGCAAGTGCAATAGTCCTGAGTTCAATCCCAGGTAACCACATACAATGCTGGGCGTGGTGACTCACGCCCACCAGCCATCAATACCACATACCACAGTGCCAGGCATGGTGGCTCACGCCTGTAATCCCAGCCCTCGGGAGGCAGAGACAGGAGGATTGCTGAGTTTGAGGCTTGCCTGGGCTACATAGTGAGCTCAGGGCCAGCCTGAACTGCAAAGTGAGACCCTGTCTCAAAAAAAAAAAAAAAAAAAAGTTCCTTGTTCCTCTTTGTAGTCACGCCCCTTTCTCTATTTTTGCCCAGAGGCAGTGATCTTCTTTTTGTCAGTACAGGGTAATTTTACCTGTCTTAAAATTTCATATACAGTATAAATGAAATAATGAAAATTTTACTCTTCTGTGTTTGTCTTCTTTCATTCAGCATAATGTTCTTGAGATATAGGCATGGTGTTGGATATATCAGTGTTTATTTTCTTTTTATTGTCGGAGTATCCCATCGAATATTAATACCACAGTTTTAGACATTAGCTTGTCACTGGACACTTGCATCTACTACTAAGATACCAGGTCTTTCCATGCTGGAAAGATCCTTATGGCAGTGTTCTTGATTCCCACGATAGCTGAAAAGGAAACTTTCACAATGTCTGGACCCCTTGATGTCCTGGGGAGTAGAGGGGAGATACCATCAACATTTGGGTACATCTATTTTTGTTGATGTATATTCAACATAAATGCTGATGTGTTTCTTTTGGAAAATATTCAAGAAGAGAATCACTGAGTCATATAATAAGTGTGTACTTAACTTCTTGAGAAATTGTCAAACTTTCCCGGAAGATATTTACCCATTTTCATTTCTACTTAGCAGTTATTTTGTAAATAACTTTATTGAGCTTTTTTTTTTTTTTTTGAGACAGGGTCTCGCTTTGTAGTTCAGGCTGGCTCTGAACTCACTATGTAGCCTAGGCAAGCTTTGAACTCAGCTATCCTCCTGTCTCTGCCTCCCGAGTGCTGGGATTACAGGCGTGAGCCACCACGCCCGGGGCTTTTTTTTTTTTTTTTTTTTTTTTTTTTTTTTTTTTTTTTTTTTGAGACAGGGTCTCGCTTTGTAGTTCAGGCTGGCCCTGAGCTCACTATGTAGCCCAGGCAAGCCTGGAACTCAGCAATCCTCCTGTCTCTGCCTCCCGAGTGCTGGGATTGCAGGCGTGAGCCACCACGCCCGGCACTGTGGTATGTGGTATTGATTGCTGGTGGGCGTGAGTCTCCACGCCCAGCATTGTATGTGGTTACCGGGATTGAACTCAGGACCTTGCGCTTGCAAGGCAGGCGCCAGAACCACTCAGCTAACCCTCCGGCCCATTGAGCATTTTCTTTTGTGCCATTCATGTATTTTACAAATATTTTCTCCTAAACTGTAACTTGCTTTTTTTCATTTCACAAAAAGCATCACTGATAGTGCAAATTTTAATTCTGATGAAGCCAAACTTATCAAAAAATGTTTATTGTTAATATATCTCAAAAATTCTTATCTACCCCAGAGTTGTGAAGATTTTCTTCTACCTTTTCTTCTGATTTATAATATTTGATCTTATATTTAAGTTTATGATGAAATCTCAAGTTGATTTGTACGAAGAAGTCTGAGGCTCATTTTTCCAAATATGGATATGTAGTTGTCTAGCACCATTAAAAGCCTGCCCTTTCCCAAGACTTAGCTGGTATCTTTGACCACATCCAGGCGGGTCTATCTCTGAACTCCATTCTGTCACACTGACCTATGTTTGTACCAGTCATAGTGAACCTTCAGTGATTATTATAGCTTTAAAAGTTGTGAAATCAAATACTCCTCCAACTTTATACTTCTTTTAAAAATATAAGTAAAACTTTCCAATACTCCAGTATGTCACATTTCCACATAAATTTTAGAATAAACTAGTCAATTCCTTGGGATTACATTGGACATAGAGACTATCTTTGGGAAAACTAACCTCTTAGTAATAATATTGACTTTTAACCCATGAACCTACATTGTCTCTCCACTTTTCTCAGTTGCCTTTCTTTTCAGTAATGTTTCCCAGTGTTCAGGTGTTGTGATATTTTGTTAAATTCATCCTAAAACATTTCACATGACTATAACAGATATTTATCAACTTTCAATTTCCAAACATCCATGACTAGGATATAGAAATACCGTTCATGTTGATATACTTATCTGGGATCCTGTGACTCCACCAAATGTCCATAATAACTCTGGTTACCCTTTTGTTGATTCATTTTTCCAAGCACATGATCATGTCATCTATAAAGTCCCAGTAGTCAGAGTCACTCACCTTTGCCCTTTTAATTCGTAATAAAACCCCAAAGTTTTGTCCTTTCTCTTCAGCCTTGAGGCTCTGCATTTTGCTTGTTTCCTATAGACAGCATATTAATCCCAGGTATTTGAAAATTTAAGACAGATACCACCAAGCCTAGGTGCAACACTCAGTACACTGAATTGCAACTTTCTATTTTCCTTGCTCTCTTCCATCTGATATCTCCATATACTGGTCACCTGTTGCCCTCAGAACCTAACAGTGCCCCATACTCGAAAGTTGTCTAATTAATATTTGTCAAGTAAAGGAATCCATTCTGAATTGATCTTAAAATATTCCTTTATTTGACAAATATCCTAGAGATCTAGAGTACTCCTCAATGAGGTACAGAAAATGAAGGCCAGGGATATAGCTCAGTCAGTGGTGCCACACCTGTCTGGAAAGCTCAATGTCCTGAGTTCAATTTCCCATACTGGAAAAAGAAAATGCATAGGAATTCATGAATGTTTAGAGACAGTACAGATGCAGTGACTGTAAATGATCCTAAATTAAATTGCTGGAAGGAATTTGGGTCTAAGACCCCAGGAATTTTGAAACTGTCTTTGTCCATAATTCAAGTGGAGATAAAAAGAATTATGATAGGATGGCTGGATTAAGCATCCATTCTTTTAAAAAGGGTTATCTGGAAGACAAAGAGCCTTGTTAAAGTGACCTCGATTGGGTGTTGGAGGAATTACATGTGAAATTCCTTACATAAAAACTTATTTAACTAATAAAAAAGATCACTGAAACCATTAAAACCTTGCAAGTTTTTCTCAATCAAGAGCAGTGTTCGCCCCTTTTCTTCTTCCCTCATCTGAACACTTGGGCTGGGCGACCTTGGACAGGCCACGTGCATGTTCTTGGAACCAAAAGCTTTTCTGATACAGCCAGTTCTAAAGTGTTGGTTCTGTTGAACTACAATATAGGATCTCTGCCGTTGCCACTGCCAGAGGGTTTAGAGGAGCCACGGGAACACAGGGTCCTTCCAGACTTAGATTAATTTCATCTGGCTCACAGCCAACTTTCTAAAATTAGCTGTGGCTACAGCTGAGAAAGATTTTAATAGACTTCTGACAGGACTCTTCCACGAGGCCACCAGATGGATCTGGTCTTGCAAAGGAAGACAATTTCCACAGAGATGGCCACCCAGCCTGTGACGAAAGGGTTTGTTTGTCCTGAGCCAATGAGATCCCAGTAGATCTTCACTGCTATTGCAGAGTCTTGGGTTTCTTTTGCTCAAATGTTGTGTGGACATCCCGGGGGTCCCTGGATTGTCCAAGTGTCTGTCACTGTCACTGAATGGCGCTGGAGCCAAGCTGTGCCTTCCTGTCCTCAGGCCAGACACACTGGTGGAGTCTACTCTCCTCAGTGCTGCGGTCACCTCCATCATAAAGGTGGAAGTGAGTATGAAGTAGAGGACGTGCCCTTTCGTTTTCCTACTCTTACAATAACAGTGTCCCAAATCAAAGTCATTTGGGCTCTCAACTGTTAAAGCAGTTCATGATTCATGAACTTTATAGATAGTTATCAGTTCCTCAGAAATTATTGGGCTTGGGAGAAAGGGGTCAAGATGTTAATTCTTGATTTAAAAATTATAAATACTCATGCATAAATTTCTCCAAAGTTGAATTTTTATAAGCATCACTTTAATGACTTCTAGTATGCTGCTAAAAGGTGACATTTCAATTTTCTAAATTATTTTCCAATTATTGCTCATGTAGATTTTGTCTTGCTTTTCACTACTGTATATACTGTTTCAGTAAATGTTTAAACATTAAACTCTGCTATACATATTTAAAATTATTTCTGGGACTGGGAATTTAGCTCAGTGGTTCCACTGCCTGCCTCGCAAGCACAAAGTCCTGAGTTTGATCCCTGGTAAAAATAATAATAATAATAATAATATAAAATAATTTCTCTGGAAGAGACAACTTAGACTAAAATGTGTAGCCCCAAGCATATATGAATATTTTTTGCTTCATGAGACTGATCACCAAAATGATAGAAAACAAGTCCACTCAGAGGGGGAGCTAACTCCCCAATCTTCCCAGTAATTATGATAAAGGCATTATGTTTCCCTAATACTTGAGAACATGAAAAAGAGGACTAAATATGAGAAGGTTACATCAAAGAGCAAAATAATAGCCTGGAGGAAATACTAGTAGTGCCTGAAGAATTTCAGTCAGGCTACAGTAATACAAGTCAGACTGAGTGGTACTTCAGAACCGTCTCTAGTATCCTGTGGGGTCTTGAGTTATTGGTACCAATAAACAAACAGGCCTCAAGATTTCTGTTCCTCTGGGAGAGTGGTTCCTTGGCCTTTCTGGTTGTTTCAGTCATGTGGTTACTTCCAGCATCCACCAGCTGAGGAGCAAAGTGTCGGAGGAACATGATGTTCTCAAGAAGAAAGAGATGGAATCAGGGCCAAAAGCCTCCCATGGCTACGGAGGGCGGTTTGGAGTGCAAAGAGACCGAATGGACAAGGTGGGCTGAAAGGGAGAGATTTGCTTAAGAAAATAAATGAATAAATGATAGATTGACTCATTTGTTGGTTTTATGGTTTAAGCTTATCAAAAGCACAACATTCATTAGGGATTTAAAATAGAATGTTGACATGTTGTTTGTATCAGTTATTTATTTGTATTATGTATTCATTTATCTCACATTATTTGTATCAATGAGTAAGATGTAGAAGATAGAAAACAGTCAAGATGGAACAGCATTGGACCCTTTGACACCCCAAGCACACTAACTCCTAGACTGGGGTGCAGGTGAGGGGCACAGGTGGAAAAGGGGGAAAACAGGCTTTAGGATCATCTGCTGCTTTTTCAAAATATATCGTGTCTATGTTACTACTCTGTTTGGTGATTTTTTTTCTCTGTATTTAGTGATTGTTTTGTATAAATACATATTACCTATTATGTGTTGTAGAAAAGTTCTGAATTCACCTCTAAATACCAATGACCATACAAAAGCAAATAGCTAAGACAAAACATGGCTGGTTCAGTGAAAAGTTCACTACCAGTCATGGCATCCACCCAGTGGTCCCCCTCGGTCTCCCTCAGACTGGCGCATTCCTATTTGGTGACCTTGTTTCAGATCTGGTTTTGCTCAGTCTACCTGGTCTATTCCCTGGTCCATTTCCTGTGCCCCCCTCTTCCAGGCATCTCTGAATGAGGGCTCCCTATGGCACTGAAGAAGATCTAGGGGTGCCCAGGGCACCAGAAAAAGCCCGCTGTACTGTCCTGTTATAAGTTACTTGGAACCACTGCCTGGGGCTACAGACCCCACCTGGAATAGGATATTTTTGTGTGCTAACATCCTGTGCACATTGGTTCTACATTATCCAAGGTTGACTTTACCTTTTGCCTCACTTGGTTTGTGTTTTTTCCTCAGAGTGCTGTGGGCCATGAGTATGTTGCAGAGGTAGAGAAGCACTCTTCTCAAACGGATGCTGCCAAAGGCTTCGGGGGCAAATACGGAGTGGAGAAGGACAGAGCAGATAAAGTGAGTGACTTTTCTTCCGAAACCATCTTCCTTCAATCCCACAGGATTTACCAACACTCACCTCTAAGCAGAGGTGGGCGCATAGTTTTGGGTTAGAGACAGTAAGTACTGGAGTCAGGCACCATTACAGAAAGAGTTCCTGTGGCCTCTCTAAGCAAGTTCCCTGGTACAAACATTGGAGGCACATGCTGAGCTCAAAGCCATTCATGTAGGTGAGGGCACGGCTGGGCACGCAGCTCAGTGGGAGTGCTTGCCTAGCATGGAAGGCTCTGGGATCCATCCCCAGCCCTACAAAATAGAAATAAATAAAGGCAAAGATTTCCAAACTAAATTCAAGTAAGACCACCTCAATTCACTGATTCTTTACTATACCTTGATATATTATTACTCAAGAAGATAGGATTTCCAAAATTTTTCTTCTGCCTCTATTTTAAAATCTTTTTTTTTTTTTTTTTTTTTGAGACAGGGTCTCACTTTGTAGTTCAGGCTGGTCCTGAGCTCACTATGTAGCCCAGTCAAGCCTCGAATTCAGCAATCCTCCTGCCTCTGCCTCCTGAGTGCTGGGATTACAGGCATGAGCCACCACGCCCGGCACTGTGGTATGTGGTATTGATTGCTGGTGGACGTGAGTCACCATGCCCAGCATTGTATGTGGTTACCGGGGATCGAACTCAGGACCTTGCACCTGCAATGCAGGTGCCCAAACCACTGAGCTAACCCTCTGGCCCCCATCTATTTTAAAATCTTATACATAAACATTTATGCCTTCCAGAAAGCAGAGAGATCAGTTAAATATTAGTACTATAGCAGCAAAAAAAAAAAAAAAAAAAAAAACCACGATGAGGGTTACAAACTTTTAAAAGGACTTTCAGAGGATTTAGCATCTATTTCTAAAATTTGGGTCTTTATAAGCCCCTGTGGACAAGAGTAATTTTAAGGAGAAAACAGTGCGGTTCAATTACCAGATGGTAAAGGCCAGGAGAGAAGACGGAACTGACTGGTGCTCACAGCTCTGCATTTAACAAGTCAGACTGAATTCATGTTCAGGACATAGGCTAGTGATTCTTCCTGCAATAGTTTTAAAGGCAACGATAGTATGCTACAAGTTTAATCATGTAAACAACTGAGCATAGTGTAAATAAAGAACCCATACACTTTAGCTCCCGCAGTACCAAACTTTGAACCTGCTTGGAGACCCGCTGCTATGGAACCCGTAAAGATGCGCTGTAGGAGATGCTGGGTCTCTGGGCAGTTCCCTCGATCTTGGGCCTGGAGGATCCAGATTATCCTGATTGTTCCCGCCCCCCTCAATCTGCATGTCTGTGTTCCCACTGCCGCATAATGAGAGAAAACAAGCACAGTAGAACCAATTAACATTGTTGTGCATTCAGTCTGTGTATTTTACAAGGCACTTTTCTGCCTATTATTTCAATTTTGAAAGGGTTGCTTAAGAAGACAAGCACCAGCTTAGTGAGGGACTCAGTACATATCTGAGGGACTCAATATGTTTATCTTGTTCCTTTTGTCATATAATTCCAGATGAAGAGGCAGTGTTTAACTCATTTAACAGTTGAGGTAGATAAAGCAGATTACTTCTCATTTTTTATTTCGAAGAGACCAGCATTCAGTAATATTAAGGAACCTGTGGGTGGGAGGAGGAGTTTGGATCCAGAGCTGTCAAGATTCACAGCCTTTGCTCCCGGCTCTACAGCCCGGGGCCTATCCCAGGTGGTCAGGACAGAGAGGGAGCAGGGGTGAGCGGGAGGGGCCGTAGTTCTGACTCTAACCGGTTCTCTGTGGTCTTCTCTACAGTCAGCTGTGGGCTTTGATTACAAAGGAGAAGTGGAGAAGCACGCGTCTCAGAAAGGCAAGGAACTGCGCTTCCACCTCACTGTCCCTGGTGCTTCCTGCTCAGACTTCACTGCCCCTTGGCGTCCCTGGCTTCCACTTCGGGGCTTCCACTCCTTTACCTGTTATGCCCAAGTCCCACTGAGACAATCTCTCAGGATACAACATGATCTTAAAGTCCAACCAAGAGCTTTATTACTCAGCTGAGGGCCATCCTTCCATCCAGAAGAAGGCGCCCACTTAGACTAACACACAGCATTTAAAGGCAAAATCTACCACAGCCCCACCTGTTACCAAGAGGTTTCTATGCAGAAGTGATTAGATCATTCTATTGTTACAGTGCAGAAGCAAGTCATTACAGAAGCCAATAGCAATGATTAGATCACTGGTTACTATAGAATAGTACATTTTAAAAACATACAATCTGTGGCTTCGCACATCAGTTGGGTGGACAGTTCCCAAAGAGACAAGTTCCAGGTTCACAAGGAGGTTACAGGACACAAGTGGAGGTTTTTAACAAAACGGCTATTTTTATGTCAAGTTGGATCTTACAACCTATTTCTTGCCTTTTTCTTTCTCCTTTATTGCTTTCTATGGGGTTGGTCAGGTTTCTTTTAATCCCCTTTTTCCCTATAATGATTAAAAATGAAGCCATGCTACTCCTTTGGTTTAGGTTATCCTTAAAGCTTAACATGTACTTCTGACACATTTAAAACTAATTGTCATTTCTTCCCAAATAATAGAGGAAACATAGAATGTTTTAACGGCATTCTTTCTACATACTTTTCTTATTCCTCCATGTTTTTGCTGTCCAGTATATTGGCTATATCTTGGGCTTTTTGTCGTTTCATTTTGTTATTGTTTTTGGTTTTTGAGACAGAGTCTTGCTTTGTAGTTCAGGCTAGCCCTGAGATCACTATGTAGCCCAGGCAAGCCTTGAACTCAGCAATCCTCCTGCCTCTGCCTCCCGAGTACTGGGATTACAGGCGTGAGCCACCACACCAAGCGTTGTTTTTGTTTTTGAGACAGAGTCTCGCTTTGTAGTTCAGGCCGGCCTTGAGCTCACTATGTAGCTCAGGCAAACCTTGAACCCAGCAGTCCTTCTGCCTCTGCCTCCTGAGTGCTAGGATTATAAACCTGGCATTTGTGGTATGTGGTACTGATTGCTGGTGGGCATGAGCCACCATGCCCCATATTGTTGTATGTGGTTACCAGGGATCCAACCAGGGACCTTGTGCTTGCTAGGCAGGCACTGGAACCACTGAGCTAAATCTCTGGCCCGGCTATATCTTGTTTTTAACCTGCCCCCCATGATCCATTATTGCATAGTGAATGGTTATTTACACTGACCAACAATTACCATTGTTTATTCCATTTCCTTCTTGTTAAAGAATATAGTTTGTTTATTGTTTACCAACTCTGTTTTTAAACGTCTTTATTTTCTATCATTCCACATCATTATTTTCCTTTCCCTACCTCACTTTGAAGAGATTCCATTTTTTGGCACCTCTCTGTGTCAATCTAATCGTCATTCTTTGTAGGTGACATACCTTATCTCTATTTTTTCAAGGTTTCCATTTGGTCTCTGGTGTGTGCTTAGGTTTTAGATCTCTTCTGGTACCCACTATGAGACTTGTTATGGCCCTCCTGCCTCAGATGCGAACATCTTTATGGAAAGTTCCCAGGTGTTTTCTCTTAGACTAGCTCCTCTCCTCTCTTAGGTTCCATTCCTGCTCCTGGAACTCCTGAGATGCGCACTCAGTCCTTTTCATTCTCTTCTCAATGCCTCTTAGTTTCTCTGTTTTATTTCCATCTCTTCTCTCCTTGTTCTGGGTGCTCTCTCAGTAATTCTCTTGGATCTATCATATAATTCCCTGGACAAGTGAATACTTTTCTAGAATTCTTTCATAGGACCGGAAGGTCTCTTTCCTAGCTCCCCACCCTCCCTACACCCATGATTGTACATAAATTAGAACCCCAGACTATAAAGCCTAATCCATATTCAGAGTGAAACTTAAAACACTCTTACACTCCCCACGGCACCATCTCATGATTACCGTCACACACACTCAGCTTGCCTCATCTTGGTCGTTCTGGAGTCAAGATTTTCTTCTGATTTTCACTATTTAAGAAATTGTACATTTTAGCTGACATTTCTGTTTATATCACAGAAGCAGAAAGGTATATTTAAAAAAAAATGATGTCTCATATGAAGGTGGAAGTGTGGAAGGAGAGGAAAAGAAGGAGTGGCGTTCAGTTAAGCCAGGCCTGTATCTGAGGCCTGCTCGCTGCTGGACCATGTTACTCTGCCTCCTGACTTCCCTCCCCTCCAGCACGGTGCTGGGGGCCGAAGGTGGGCTCTCACAACTGCTCCTTTAACTGCAGATTACTCTCGGGGCTTTGGTGGCCGTTACGGAGTGGAGAAGGATAAGAAGGACAAAGCAGCCCTGGGATATGACTACAAGGGAGAGACCGAGAAACACGAATCCCAGAAAGGTGAGAGGGGTGGGGAAGGGAGGCCTCGGAATAGCCTAGGGCCTTCCTTCCTGGAAGCTGGCCAGACACAGAATGGGCCAGAGGGACACACGGGTCGGTGGAGAGGACAAGCTGGCAGAGGAAGGAGGCCGAAGAGAAGGGGCAGCTGAGGAAGGGGTCTGCTTTGGTTTCGAGTCATCCAGGGTGACAGAGGAACTGACTAGAGAGCTGTTCTTTCTCCCCGTTTCTTCTTTTACGTTTCTTTTGTCTATCACTGTTTGCCTCCCTCCATCTCTGTTTTTTGTTCTTTCTTAATCTTTCTCCTCCTCATCCTTTTTCCTCTCTTCCCATCCATGTTTCTGGCTTCTTCTGATCTCACACTTCCTCCTGCGTCTCTCTGCCCTCCACACTCCTGTCTTTCCACCCTTTTCTTCACTGCTCCCTCTCCCCACCCTTCCCTGACATTTTGATCTCCTGTTTGACTTTCAGAACTTTCTTCCTTGCAGATTATGCCAAAGGCTTTGGTGGCCAGTACGGAATCCAGAAGGACCGAGTGGATAAGGTAAAGCGTCAGGACGTCCATGTCTTGAGACGCAGTCCCTGCGTTCAGGGACGTGAGCAGGGAATAGTGAGAGCCACGCTGGGGAAGGTGGGACAGCATGCTGGCTGTCCTGTGCCTGTCCTGCTGAGTCCACTGACTGCCTTCAGCCTCTGACAGACATGGATTCCGAGGGGAGTAGAGGGCAGACAGGAGAGGCATGGAAAAGAAAAAAAAAAAAAAACATGTCAGATGTGAAGTTTTGTGGATTGCCTGGCATGGCTGGACCAGTCTTTAGTCTCTTTCTACCCCATCCAGTTTTCCTCTTGTCCGTTCACTGCTCCTCCTGCGTTAGCTAAGAGTCCTGCTACATTTCAGGCTGCTGAGCTTGGGCATGTGAGATTCTAAGTACAATGAGCTTCTAGAAAGGAGGGCTGAGCCCATCAGGAGAGAAAGTCTTTCACCTTCACTGCTACAAAACAGAACTGGAGAACCCTGTGCTGCGGTAGAGCCCTAAACAGGGAAGGGATGCCTCTTACAGAGGCCCCCGCACCCAGCAGTGCCTTCTGCATCACAACCACTTCTACTCCTTCCTCTCCTTCACAATCCTCTCACCTGCAGAGCGCTGTTGGCTTCAGCGAGATGGAGGCCCCGACTACAGCTTACAAGAAGACAACACCCATAGAAGCCAGTAAGTCTCCATGATTCGCTCTTTGTGCAATCATCAGCCTCCTCTCCCTTCCTACTCTTTCTCCTGGGACTCTCTTCCTCAGAGCAGCTGGGAATGACTCGATCTCTACACTCCTATTCCCAGACTGTGTCTTCTAAAAATGTCAGGTCAAGTGAACAGAGAGGCAGAGTAGTGTTGGGGAACAAAGTGGGGGCAAAGAACATGGGGAGGAGGAAGGGGAACGGGGAGGGTGGATAGGGGAGGAGCTTGGGAGGGGTGGAAGATGGTGGTGGCTAGAAGGCATATGGACTTAAGGACAGTGGACAAGAAACAGTGCTGGCCAGGGCACCAAGGCGTATTGTAATGTAGGAAGGACAAGAGCCTGAGGTCATACAGATTGGTCAAAACATCCTCCTACCTCTTTACCTTCTGCTCCCAGAGTTCCCTCTCCATTTTCTCTCCTCCTGTGTATTAACTGACTCTTCCTCCTTTGAACACCCTATTTCACTCTTAGTACAAGACAACCCTAATTCTTCTTGCCTCTGTCTGCAGCTTCCAGTGGTGCCCGTGGGCTGAAGGCAAAATTTGAGTCCATGGCTGAGGAGAAGAGGAAGTGTGAGGAAGAGGCAAAGGCACAGAAGATGGCCAGGCAGCAACAGGAGCGCAAGGCTGTGGTGAAGATACTCCCTGAGGCTCCACAGCCAGCGGCACCTGTGGAAGAGCAAGTGGTGCCCACCCCGCTGCCCAAGAAAATCTCAGAGGCAAGTACCTAGCATCCAGTGTCAGCACCCAGGAGCTCCTGCTCAGATCTAAAGGGTTCAAATGATGGGCAAAAGGCACGGTAGTACAAGCCTGTAATCCTCACACTTGAGAGGCTGAGACAGGAGGGTCACCATGAGTTCCTGGCCAGCCTAAACTACAAAGACAACTTGTCTCAAAAAAAAAAAAAGATGGGCAGAAAATAGGGCAAAGGTCTCTCCTGTGTTAAGCAGTCTGCTGTCTTTGTCTTTAGGAAGGTTTCAGTCTGACTATAAAACTGGCCTCCTACACAACACTGTCAGAAAAAATAAGAGGCTTTCTAGTACAACAAAAGGCAGGTGTCTGGTCTCTACAGGCTGCAGGCACTGGGGAAGGAGCTATCACTCCAGGTTGCAGTCGGTCAAGAGGGATGAGCTCCATTTGGATTGGCGAGAGGAAGAAGGGTTTCTCCGTATGTGTAAGAGTGAAGACAGGGGCTGAGAATTTAGCTCAGTGGTCCCAGCACCTGCCTCTAGCAAGTACAAGGTCCCGAGTTTGATCCCCAGTACCACATACCACAATGCTGGGCATGGTGACTCACACCAACCAGCATCAGTACCACACACCACAAATGCTGGGCTTGGTGGCTTATGGCTATAATCCTGGCACTCGGGTGGTAGAGGCAGGATGATTGCTGTGAGTTCCAGGCTTGCCTGGGTTACATAGTGAGCTCAGAACCAGCCTGAAAAAAAAAGTGAGACCCTGTCTCAAAAAAACTAAATTAAAAAAAAAAAAGTGAAGACAGTAGATGCTGCAAAGATGCTTTGCTCCCCCCAGGCCTGGCCTCCAGCACAGAGTCAGACACCACCAGAGCCTGAGCCTGTGAGGACCAGCAGGGTACCAGCCCCCACCCTGCCCCTGAGGCAGGAGCCCCCAGAGGTAAGCAGTGTCCAGACCACCTCTGCACCCACCCCACTCCTCACACCTTAGGTATAGGTGAACAGCCATCCTGGTGTGCCTGGCACCATTATGGTCTTAGTGCCTGAAGTCCCGCATTCTGGAAAACTGCCCCGTCCTGGACAAACTGGGACAGCTGATTCTCTCAGCTCTGTGTCCCAAGCTGCTTATGCGTTCAAGTTTTCCTGGTCGTCCAGCGACTCTGACTTGCTTCCCTTCCCCTCACGCCTTCGACATTCTCCTCCCATTGGCTCTATGAATGTGTTCTGAGGGGAGGTTGTGGGCAAAGCTGGGCACAAGGACAAGATGACAGCTATGTCCCTGAGGAGAGGCTCCTGAGGGAGGGCATAATCAGCAGGGCTGTGAAAGTGGTAGGGTTTTGAGGTCCCTCACAAGGCCTCCCTGAATACTCCTGTTGAGTGGAAGTCACCACCTCTGTTGCCTCTTCTCAGGACGAGGAGCCCCCAGCTCTGCCCCCCAGGACTCCTGAAGGCTTCCAAGTGGAGGAAGAGCCAGTGTATGAAGCACCGCCAGAGCCAGAGCCCGCGCCTGAACCCGAACCCGAACCTGAACCCGAGACTGAAAATGACTATGAGGATGTTGAAGAGCTAGACAAGCAGGATGATGAGGCAGAAGGGGACTACGAAGAAGTGCTGGAGCCTGAGGATTCTTTTCCCTCCACCCAGGCCGGTGAGCAGTGGGGAGACAATGGGGGCGAAGCCGTTCCTGGGTTTGGTCCCATCTGGGAGACCAGACGATGAGGAAGGATTCCCACCCTGCCCTGCAGGATCTGGCTGCTTCTTTCTCCATGCTGATGAGACCGTGTTTGTATTTCTCATCATGCAGGGTCATCAGGCAGCCAGGCCAGGGCTGTGGGGATCTCAGCTGTAGCCCTGTATGATTACCAAGGGGGTAAGTTCGGAGGAGCCCGAGGATCGTGGTGTCCGATCCGAGAGGGGGATGGATTCTCTGAGTCTGGGAAGGGCCTGCTTGGCACAAAGAGGAAGGCCGGGCCTCTTTCCTTCCCTAGGCCTAGAGTGGGGATGGGGCATGCAGGGGTTCCCAGCTAACCATCTCAGCATTCTCTCCTCTCTGCTTCCTCCCCAGAGGGAAGCGATGAGCTTTCCTTTGATCCAGAAGACGTCATCACTGGCATTGAGATGGTGGATGAGGGCTGGTGGCGGGGACATTGTCACGGTCACTTTGGACTCTTTCCTGCAAATTATGTTAAGCTCCTCCAGTAACTGGCCCTCTCTGTCTGTCTACTGCACCGATGACTTCCCATGTCCACAGTGGCTGTGCCTCCACCCCAACCCATTCCTGCTGCAAGTGTCTCAAGATGCGGTTCTGGGCAGACTTCCTTCTCCTGCTCTATTAAGGGGTTGGGTGGAGACGGCACAAGGAAACAGGGTCTACCTGCCCTCAGCGTCCTATCATGCATGAGCTAGAGGACCTTTATCTGGCAGCCCTGGTTCCTTCCCCAAGGAAGTCCCCAGTAACACCCCAGGGGCTCGGGTCTCCACCCACGTGAGCGCAGGCCTCCCTAGTTTGCCTGCCTAGGGAAGGTAGGCCTACACGGACTGCCTTGCCTCGCTGTGCTTTAGCCCACTCCCTTCCCTGTAGGTAAGCTTGATCCTTCTCTGGTCAGTCCTAATACTGGAAATAAAAGGAGGACTATTGCTCACCTCTATGAAGAAGTAAAGATTTCTTTTTATGTAGCCTTCGATGTTCCTGTCCTTCGCGGCCTCAATTCTCCATTCCTCCTCCAGGCACATCCAGAACACGCCCTCTGGCCCACCCTCTTGCCCTCTCCCTGGCATCCTTTGGCTGTACTTTAAACCTGGTCCAAAACAGAGCAGTCTGTGGAATGGCAGTAAGATGTGACAGCACAGGACCAAGTGGTGTCCATTACAAGACCATTTGATTTCCACTGGCTTTGGCAGCTGGCTGAAACTAATGGCCACTCTTTCAGCATGTGATGACTCTTTTTTTTTTTTTAATTTTTATTGTTTTTTTGAGACAGGATTTTGCTTTGTAGCACAGGCTGGCCCTGAGCCCACTATGTAGCCCAGGGAAGCCTCAAACTCAGCAATCCTCCTGTCTCTGCCTCTTGAGTGCTTGGATTACAGGTGTGAGCTACCCGCCTGGAACTGTGGTATGTGGTACTGATTGCTTGTAGGTGTGAGTCACCATACCCGGTATTGTTGTATGTGGTTACCAGGGATCAAACCAGGGACCTTGTGCTTGCTAGGCAGGCTCCAGAACCACTGAGCTAAATCTCCGGCCCAGCATGTGATGACTCTTAAAGAGGCACAAATTCTAGGATAGGAAGGAGAAATAGGCCAGTTTGACCAACAGAAAATATTAAAGTTAAAGGAGGACAAACTCTGATAAGGTTAGAAAGAATTTAGAGCCAGAGATAGTGGCCTTTTCCAAGAAAAGTCTGGGCTCCCTTGTAGCTGGGTGACGAGATCAAAGTTCAAGAAAGGGAATGGATGAAGGAAGTGCTTGGGGCTTCTGTGTGGTCCAAAGCCAAAGCCAATAGGAAGAGAGAGAAGCAAGGATAGTTGGATGGCCAGTGATGGGTAAGAGCAATTCATCAACAAAATGAGAAAATAAGAGGCCAGGGCAAAGTGGGTTCAAAACTCAGCCTGTTGTGCCTGGCTTCAGCACAGCCATAGCTAGGAGATCAGTAAAAATAAAAGCATAGATAGAACACAATCAAAATAAAGTCCAGAGACTGGCACAGGGCACTTTTGGTTGGTAGAACATAGACATCCATACTATTACCAGTCTAGAAAGTTGGCTCCAGCTCTCAAAGGCAGAGAAGGCACTGGCATCAAGGAAGGCCAAGGATTAAGGGTTGTGACCCATAACTGGTCAGGATGCACAGAACAGGTGACAAGCTTGTATCTAGGGTGCTCCAGGCTCTGAGTTTGCTTGTTGGTGTTTCATCAGTGCACACGCGTGTATGAGCGCACACCCCCCCCACACACACATATCATCTTGGTTTCAACACTGACTTCTATGCCAGGAAGTCATAAGACTGTCTCTAGACCTAGCTCACAAGATTTACCTAGCTCAGTAGACCAGCTCACTTCGCATTTCAGAGTCCAAAGCAGCTGTTATTTCCTTTTCTAGAAACATTGGGATTTCCAGGACACACAGCCAAGTTGTTATGGCTGGATGAATCTCATTCTTCATTTTGGTTGATTTGATATCACACATAAACCAGACTTTTTTTTGCTTTTTGAGACGGGGTCTCGCATTGTAGTTCAGGCTGGCCCTGAGCTCACTATGGAGCCCAGGCAAGCCGCCCGAACTCAGCAATCCTCCTGTCTCTGCCTCCCGAGTGCTGGGATTACAGGCATGAGCCACCACGACCGGCATTGTGGTATGTGGTGTTGATTGCTGGTGGGCGTGTCTCCACGCCCAGCATTATATGTGGTTACCGGGGATCGAACTCAGGTCCTTGCGCTTGCGAGGCAGGCGCCGGAACCACTGAGCCAACCCTCCGGCCCTAAACCAGACTTTTACAATGGTTTTCTTGATACAGCTCTAATTCCCACCTTGCTTTTCACATTTTCTGTGTGAGACAGAAATGTCTTTTCCAGATCCTTCTTCTACTAAGGCATCACATCCTCTCTGGCTCAGTTCTAAAGAATTTATCCTCACACTTGGCTAGTTTCATCTCTGGCTGCCTGCTTTCCCCCTTCCTTTTTTCTTCTTTCCTTCTTTCCTCCCTTCCTGCATACCTTTCTCAATGGTGACACTCATCACAGGCCCTGCTTGTACATGTCTCCCTCTCTAGCTTCTGCAGCACAGCCCTCTTCATCTCTTCCAGTGCTTGCTTGCTTCCTTCCTTCCTTCCTATTTAAATTACATTGGGAGGGGGCAGAGATTTAGCTCAGTGGTTCCAGTGCCTGCCTAGCAAGTGCAAGGTCCCTGGTTCTATCCCCAGTAACCACATACAATACTGGGCGTGACAACTTACGCCCACCAGCAAGCAATACTACACGTCACATTGCTGGGTGTGGTGGCTCACACATGTAATCCCAGCACTCGGGAGGCAGAGGCAGGAGGATTTCTGAGTTCCAAACTTGCCTGAGCTACATAGCGAAGTAAGGGCCAGCCTGAACTACAAAATGAGACCCTGTCTCAAAAAAAAAAAAAATTACACTAGGGATCAAACCCAAAGCCTTGCACACATGCTAGGCAAGCCACTGAGTTACATCTCCCTGCTTTTACAAATTTTAAAGACAGAACCTCCCCCAGTTGCCCAGGCTGGCCTGAAATTTGCAGTCTTCCTGCCTCAGCTTCCAGACGGCTGAGATTACAAGTGTGCTACAAGACACAGCTCTTTAAGGGTTTCTTAATCTGAAGTCACATCTAGTTGTCTTGACTTTACCAGATGACACTTGCTGCCCATGCCGTTCATTAAAAACTTTACCCCATGCAGCAAGCCCTCTATCTACCCAGACCTCTTTGAAAGGGTCTCCTTTTTCTCCATTTGCCCCTGTCTCATAAAATGCCCTACTTCCTGGAGCCTGGGATACCTATAGCACTCTGGTTTCCAGTCATGTGGACAATTAGAAATCTTATAAAATGTGTTTGGTGATGTTGATTGATGTGGTACTGCTCTGAAGGCAATTCGGAGGTGACAGTGTGGCTGGAAGTGTGTACACACAGAGCAGGTGTGGGCAGGGTTCTCTTCCCCACTAAGCTCCAGACCTGGGCACTGCCCACCCAGGTTGTACAGGGAAACCCCTCTGCCCTCTTTGGTGTTTATTCAACACACACATACCTATCTCTAGTATCCTGCTTCTCATCCATACAACTGGAGCCCTCTATGTTTATCTCTGTCCATCCCTTTGCCTCTTTTTCTTATATATATATATATATATATATATATATATATATATATATATATATATATATATATATATATATATATATGGCTTCTGGATTTTTATTTCTCTGTGTAGGAAGGGCCAGATTAAAAACATATGGAACAGAGGGCTGGAGAGCTCTCGTCCTTCCTTCCTTTTTCGGTGTCTAGTAATTTCCAGTTACTCATCTTCACTGAATTAAAAAACCTCAGCTCACACTTGACAAATTTTAAAGAATGGTGACTGATATACAAATGCAAAATATAAATCAAACAATGAATCTTAAGAAATACAGCACTATCAAGTGCACCAAGTGGCACAACATAATGAGAAAACTGAGGTTGTTTCAGGTCTGGAACTTGCTCTATGCCCACTGTGACTCGCCCCGCAGAGGCACAATCTACTTCATCCCCGCTGGCTCTGGGCATGGTCAGAGCGAGAGCCAGGGAACAACAGCTCCTGATAGATGAGACTCTTTCTTTCATTGGCCAAATTGTTTCTGTTTCCTTGTGATGCCTGTCCTCCCTTTTCCTTGTTTCTCACTTCTCTGAGAACTGCTGGGAAAAATGGCACCAATTCAGGTAAAAGGGACACAAGCACAAGACAAATAATTCAAACTTCCTGGCTTCAGAAGAGAGCAGAAAGGTTATATTCTTGCATGTAGCTCAAGAACATGAGGCCCTATCAAGCAAATTACCCTCATTTGGTTCCCAATTTAAAATTACTGTATCTAGATAAGTATGAACTACATTAAGTCATGGTCATTTTCATTGTACTAATTAAATAAGTATCCTAACTTACTATCATTTCTACAACATCCTTAGGACAGTGATTCTCAGCTGAGAGCATGTTGCTCCCCAAGGACATTGTGCAATAATATCTGGAGACCTTCTTGGTTGTTCATCGAGGGGGTGATACTAGCATTTGACGGATAAAAGCCAAGGATGCTGCTAGATAAGCTCTAACACATGGGATGGTCCATATGGCCAAGGGTTATCCAGTTTAAAATGTGACTAGTTCCAAGGCTGAAAACACCTTCTGTACAAGATGCCAGTTTTCAAATTTCTGTTCTCATGCACAGTCAGTATGTTACCAAAACTAGCAGCAGCATCTATTATTGACAAGCTGGAGGCATGACTAGTAATTGGTAGGTGCAATTTCGGGAAACCATTATATTTACATCTTCCTTTCCAAAACCCCAAACATGGTACCCCAGGGGCATCTAGGGGCATCTAGGATCTGGTTGCTGATGCCACAAGAACTTCAGCAGACTGTCTGGACTTGGCCAAATGGGTGTGACCCTGTGCAGTCTGGTGTGACACTGAGGTTGGTGCTATGAATTGATATCATTTTTTATGACATGGAGTGACACTGGGCTATGTCTATGCCATCCTTAACCCATACCTGGAATGTTCTTTTAAAGAAAGAGCATCCTTGACTCTTAAATCACTATTGAAATGTTCAGAAGCAGACATGTAGTTTTTAATCCCAGTTTTCTCCATAAAGATAATATCTCCTTTGGACTCTCCTTGATGTTTCAAGGATTTCCCTCTGTAAGTTGCCAAAGTTCTATAGAGTAGATCCAGTGACTGGTCTGTGATGAGGCTCTGTTCTGCTCTGCTGAGCTGAGACCATCGGGCTTGGAAGCAATAAGGGGACTGAAGGAAGCCCTGGACTTTCCTGGAAGACACACACAGCTCTGGAACCTTCAGGCTAGAAGGTAACTGGCTGCATTTGTTGCTGTCCATCCTGTATGTCTGCCACGTGCATCTGCAAGTGCTTTGTAAATTAAAAAAGGCCTATATAAAACCACAGGCTTGGGCTGGTTATGGAAATTCACTGTTCTCTCATCTCAGTATTTGGGTTCATTTTCCAAATGGCCTCGAGTTACTGATTTTCTCCTCAGACTAATCTATTTAAGAGAAGACCATAGACATCAGTGTGGCATCATAGTACAAGCCATAGCTGAGGAAAGTCTTATGCCAAGTGCAAGGTCTGAAGGACATTACATGTTTTACCACACCCAGAGATCCGAACACACAGCTACAGAGGCGAGTCTGCAAATCACACACTGTCTTGCTTTCCATAACTCCAAGAAGTCTCAGAGTGGTAGCATCTGGATGTTTAGGAGTGTCTTCCTCGTGGTCTGGCTCTAAAAGTGGAGACTAAACTTTCCCTTGGCTGTTCACGGGGTTGGCACATGCTGGTCAAACGAATTGGGTCGGTCTTGTGCTCTACAATGTTGAAAGGACAGGCCTTCAGGTGCTCGGACATTGAAGTAACTTCATTAAATTCCCAGCTCTTGATTTTGGAGAACAGGCTGCTGAATTGCCAGAGCTGTTGGGAAAGACAGAAGCTCAAAGGTAAATGCTGGGCTCTGCTCTTGGGTGCACCCAGTATAAATAGTATTAGGAATGTCTACTTGATGCTTAGCTTCCAGCGCTCAGTGTTCACTAGAAATATTTATCAGTTTCTTCCCCAGCATGCAGTTCCTAGCTTCCCCTCCCAGTTAATAATCTGCCCAACCATCCTTATAAATTGTGTGCTAATGACTGTCACCAATCGGCATATTGACACAGTCCTCTGCTTTTTCAGTAGCAGCAGTGACTGGTTCTAGACTAGACATAGAGCTCGGATCAGACAATTAGTATCAATGAGACTTGACTCTAGAACTTTTGTTTGAGATATCAAATATCAGATGAGCTTTCTTCCTTCTGCATTTGTACTGGGAAACTATAGTTCAAAAAGGGGCCAGCAGTCACCAGGGACCGCCATGGAAGAACAGTTGCAAAATGTAGACAGAGAAAGTACAGTTAAAAAATAGGAATATAAAAGTCATCTAGTCCCTATAATGCACTTTCTAGTCTCTCTACCTGGAATCGCTGGCAAAGTCACTAGTTTTAAAATCTGGTTTTAAGAACAGGAATAACGGCCCGGAGATTTAGCTCAGTGGTTCCGGCTCCTGCCTCGCAAGTGCAAGGTCCTGAGTTCGATCCCAGTAACCACGTAGAATGCTGGACGTGGTGACTCACGCCCACCAGCAATCAATACCACATACCACAATGCCGGACGTGGTGGCTCACGCCTGTAATCCCAGCACTTAGGAGGCAGAGACAGGAGGATTGCTAAATTCGAGGTTTGCCTGGGCTCCATAGTGAGCTCAGGGCCAGCCTGAACTACAAAGCGAGACCCTGTCTCAAAACAAAAACAAACAAACAAAAAAAAGAAATAGTCTGAGATCTTTAAAACCTGTCTACTTTATCTTCAGCTTTCTTGTTTTGTTTTTTCTTATATAGGAAAGTATTTGCTGGGAACTTATGACCATTTCTCTCTTTTTTAACATAAGAAATAAATGTAATATGAACCTCCTCTAGGCTTAATAAAATTCACTTTTTTCTTGTCTGTATATCCAAGAATAGTAAGCAAACACTAAATTGGAGACAAAATTGGGCCCAAAAGTAATCAGATTCTTACTAAAGAAATGAAGTTGTTTGCATTTGATTTTATAGAGAAAAACACAGTATTAAATAGGGGTTTTATTGTTTTGTTTTATTTTGATTTTAGTTTTTTGAGTTAGAGGCTTGCCATGTAATTCAGGCTGCCCTCGACTGTGTGTTCTGTCAGCCTCCCAACTGTGGGGATTATCTGGTTTAGATAGTTTTAGACACAACTATGCCCCAAGTCAGTACCTTGGCCTTGTTTGGGTTCATCCCAACATGTAGTTAGCATTCAGTGCATAATACATGGATAGATTTAGGCACATAAGGGAGAGTCATTCATTATATTTTGAAAAGATGTCTCAGGAAATCAGTAATGAAAATATGTAAGACAGATGCTTCAGACATAATCAGTAAAAATAGATACAAACAACTCTCTGAGGCCAATTTGCAAACATACATGAAGAAGAAACACAACAGTAGTTTTCTGAAAAATTAAATGAACATTTGAACTGGGGGAAACTAGTTGACCAAATTCATTTAGAATTTCAAAATGCTTTTATTAAAAGCAAAAATTGCCTTTCAAACTGGGTGTGGTGGCTTATGCCTGTAATCCTAGCACTCAGAAGGCAGAGGCAGGAGGATTGCTGAGTTTGAGGCTTGCTTGGGCTCCATAGTGAACTCAGGACCAACCTGAAGTATGAAGTGAAAGTGAAACAGTCTCAAAAAAAAAAAAAAGATAAAAACTGCCTTTAAAAATTAGTTGAAAGGTGGGGCTGTAGCTTAGTGGTAAGGCACTTGCCTAACATGTGCAAGGCCCTAGGTTCAATCCCCAGTCCTGGAAAAAAGGAAAACAAAATTTTAAAAATTAGTTGAGGGCCAGAGGGTTAGCTCAGTGGTTCCGGCACCGGGCCTCGCAAGCGCAAGGTCCTGAGTTCGATCCCCGGTAACCACATACAATGCTGGGTGTGGAGACTCACGCCCACCAGCCATCCATACTGCATACCACAGTGCCGGGTGTGGTGGCTCACGCCTGTCATCCCAGCACTCGGGAGGCAGAGGCAGGAGGATTGCTGAGTTCCAGGCTTGCCTGGGCTATATGGTGAGCTCAGAGCCAGCCTGAACTACAAAGCGAGACCCTGTCTCAAAAAAACAAAAACAAAAACAAAAACAAATTAGTTGACACAGCACTGAGAAGAATGTGTTGCCCACCCTCATCAATCAGAGGTCAAGCAGGAAGCAGATAGCACGTTCAAGCTAGGTAACTTTAAAGATTTTTTATAAAAGAAATGATTTTTGCAATACATGGGCATAGTGAAGGAAAGCAACATGACACAATGCTGTGCTGAGGGGAAGGAGGAGCTTGGTCCTTGGACCCCAGGATGAGTAACAGTGCAGTGGGAGCCTCCTGGTGCAATCATGTCAGTGGAGGAAGTAGCCAGTTCAAGGTGTCATGCAGGAAAGAAACCAGCAGAACAGGTCCCTCCACCCCACATGGCTCCTCCCCCGTCACCCATTGACTTAGCCCAACAGGAAGCTGAAGGGCAAGAGACCAAGTTGAGATAAGCTGCAGAGAAACAGCAGACAGACGAGGTGCAGAAAGATGTGAGCAAACAGAAAACATTCAAGACATACACAGGAGCACAGGCACTAGCACAGATATATATGGATGTGTATGTATATATATTTTTCCTTCCAAACTGATCTTATTGAATCAGTCATATCTGGAGCAGTGGTACAGTGCTTGGCACATTAAAAGCTCTCAATAAATATTTGCATAATGAATGAAAGAGTGTTAACTTGCCTCTCTGTGGACTTTCCAGGAAAATCCTCCGTGGGAATACCTCTTTTTCTTCCATTGCAAGAGGACCATTCCTCTCTCTTGTAACAAAGTGGCACAGATATTCCTCATCAGTGTGGATACCTGGGAGAGCTGGGACAGGCTAATGCTGTCCAGGAACCCAGCGATGTATTGCAAGACCTCCAGGGGCAGGTTGGTCAGACAATTCTGGCTTTTCCCTCCACGGCCAGAGAGATGGTTATTCTTCCTTTCCTCGCTCAGTTCTGGAGCGACCTCTGGCTTGATGGCAAAGGTCTTGAGCTCTTGACTGTAGATCACTTTTGCCTTTTGCCCTGGGGGACGGAAGTGGTTTTGAAGAAACGTGCATCCCAAGTAGGCGAGGGGGCATCGGTGCTGGAACCAGCCATTGAGGCCTGACTGAATGTCTGTGTGGACGTTCTTGAAGTGCAGGGGGAACTCATCCCTTCTGAAGAATTTGTTGCAGGTGAAAGTAAAGGCAGAGCTGCTCTTGTTGTGTCTCCTGGTCACGCACTCACTGTGGAGCTCCACGTGGAGTCCCCCTGGGTGGCCCGTGCTGAGGAGGTCTGCTAGCACTGTCGCGGAGGAAAACTGTTCCGGCTCAAAGTTGTACGTCTGTGTGGCAAAATCCATGAAGAGTCCATCAATGCTCCTGGCCTCAGAGATGACATGGCCTTTGAGTTCTCTTTCCAAAGCACACTGCAGGGTGGTCTTGATGAGATCTGATTTGGGCAGGTCTTCTACAGTGATCCCCAAATCTGAAGTATCCACAGCCTTGTGTTCGGTTGGCCTGCAGTTCAGCATGGCGTCTCCGAGCCGAGCCCGCTTTCCACAGTAGCTTACAGGAACTTTGAAGGTGTAGACAGTCTTCACTTCCTGAGCTTCAAGGTTGCCATAAACAAAGTCTCTCTCCTTCGGTGTACATGCTGGCATCTGCCCAAAGTGAATGAGCATCCGCCCGTTGTGCACTAGATACATATTGTAATCCTTGGCATCTACTGCTGTCTTCAGTCTTTCCAGAACACCGTCCTGCCAAGGGGCAAGCCCTGTCTTTTCTATGACTGCAGACAAGTTCTGCTGCTTCTGGTCTTCCTGTGGTTCTTTCCCTTCGGCAGTGCTGTCTGGGTCTGCCTTACTGTTGCCACCAGAACTCTGTGCTTTCCCTATGCCCTTTCTGCCTGTGTTGTCACTCTTGGTTGAAGCACTCGTTATGGCAGAGGCTGCGTGCTCTTTGCTAAACATGTTTTCCCACTGGTCAAACTTGGCCAGGTCCATCCCTTCTTTGGTTTTGGCCAATGCCTCTCGTTCTTCTTGGCTTAGTTCTATCATTTCCCCATTAGCTGCTGCATGTGCCACCAAAGTGGCATCAACTCCCCCCACCGCTCCTAACATGTCCTCCCAAATGGCTTCGCCATTCATAGCGGATTCCTCCTCAGTGGCATCTCTAGTTTCTGGGAAGAGTTCTACCATCTTCAAGGATCTGAAGAGGACCTTCTGGTCCTGCAGGGCAAGGGCTGTGTCCAGACACTCCTCACTTGGAGCCTCTTTCATAATGTTCTCATGAAGGATTGTTTCTGAGTCCACATTTGGCCAGCGGTTCCATTCCATGGAGCAGCAGACGACGCTGGCTGGGCACACCTGCAAGTGCTTGGCCAGCTTGTGACGGGACATGGAAAGTGGACAGCCATATTCGGAGTTGAGGCATGGGACCTGCTCTAAAGGGCACAGGAGCTCGTGCTCTGTCTCTTTGCACATGTGGAAAGTCGCACCACACAGCAGATGGCAGCTTATCACCAGGCAGGAGACACCAGGCTCCACAGGGACATGGCAGTGGCGGTTGACGCAGCCATCACAATGCCTGTGCTGCCCGGGGTGGGGCCTGTGTACTCTGGCCTGGACACAGCAAGGTCAGAGGAAAAGAGAAAGCAAGTGAATGCTAGAAGAGAAGCTCAATGTGTGTCTGACTGTGCTTTAATTAACTCATTTTCTGTCTCTGTGTCATTGTCATAGGAACCTTGTAATACTGAGAATCATAAAAGAGAAAAAAACCCACTTTAATCCCACAATCCACTATTAACCTTCTTAAAACATCTTAATATTTATTTTACATGTACAGTGGACATATTTAAAATGCAACAAAAAAAGCCCAGTGCATCAGAATACAATGTTGAGTGTTGTTATCTTTGAGTTGTGGATTATGGGTGATTTATATCACATTGTTAATACTATGAAAACAACTCTATGTCTTCCCTTTTAATTTACTATGGAACTAGATTATTTTATTAATTACTGTCTGCACACTCTCTTCAGAAAGGCAGTGCCACATTCTAGAATATAAGTGTGCTCTCATTCCCTCACTCACCCTCCTCCACAGCAAGCACTGGAGGGCTCATTTAACTCCCACTGGCATACCTGGCACCTGCCATGGGGCCTGGATGATTGTAGCCACTCAGTAATATTTGCTGAATAAGGAATTGTCAGCCATTTAGATTATAACAGACAGGCTGGGAATCGAGCTCAGTGGTACCGTACCTGCCTCACAAATGCAAGGTCCTGAGTGTGATCCCTGGTACTCCCCCCCAAAATTAGATTATTACAGGCTTTTTTGCTATTTTGTTTTTAATTGGCATATTGTTTATACATATTTATGGGAGCAGTATAATTTAATACACATATATAATGTATTATGATCAAATCAGGGTAATTAGCATTTCATCTCCTCAAATATCATTTTTATGCCATGGAAACTTTATTTTTAAATACTCGCTAAAGATCCTTGCTCACAAATTGTTTTCAACTCTCTGCTTTCCCTTTATTCTGTGTCAGTTTCTTGCCAATAAATCAAACCACAAAGACAAGTCAGTTAGCCGTTTCAGCGACAGGTTAAACAAATCAAGACCAGGACCTCTGAAAGTGAAGCTTCAGAAAAATGTGGTACTTACCATAGCTTTGCAATTTTTCTTGCTTCTTAACTGTAAGGGGAAATATGAAAATATCAATAGGATTAGTAAGACAAGTAGTTATTATTTAGCAGGGGCCAAAGAGTCTTCACTTCACTTATTAATTCTCAACCATACTGGAGATATTGTCCCTATTTTGCATTCAAGGAAATGGAGGCTTTTTCCAAGGTCACACAGCTGCTGCATGATGGAATCGCACTTTTCCAACAGAGTCCCTTCTGGCTCATCCTCTTCACAACCTACACTGTCCTCTGTTGAGAGCGATCATGCTTGCTGCTTCTTGTGACTCTTCTCCATCGTCAACTGACAAGTAACCTGGCATTCCTACTGACTTCTCTTACTCCCACCCAATTTGGCCCAATTTACCTTCTCACTTTCTCTCTTACTAGGACTTCATGTGTACTGAGAGGTCAGTCTCATATTCACCGTGGTCTGGAGCAGTAACTTAAGAGCCAGTGACATTTCTATCACATGGCATATTCACCTTAATGTCTTCAGCTGTTCTGTGGCTGAGCAGGGCTTGAAACCCCAAAGGAGGAGGGGATTGAAGCAGGAGTCATCACACTGAACTGCATTCCCAACCCTTTTTTAGTTTTTATTTGGAGACAGGTTTTATTTGCTAAGTCACATAGTTCTCCAAGCTGCATTCAGACTTGCAGTCCTCCTGGCCCAGCCTCCCAGAATGTTGAGATTATAGTCATGCTCCACCATGCCCAATTAGAACCGATTAGAACCAATACCTTCTTACCCTTCAGCATTTAGTGTATGATTCCTAAGAAAGTTATATTGAGGGGCCGGAGGGTTAGCTCAGTGGTTCTGGCGCCTGCCTCGCAAGCGCAAGGACCTGAATTCGATCCCCGGTTACCACATATAATGCTGGGCGTGGTGGCTCATGCCTGTAATCCCAGCACTCGGGAGGCAGAGACAGGAGGATTGCTGAGTTCGTGGTGGCTTGCCTGGGCACCATAGTGAGCTCAGGGCCAGCCTGAACTACAAAGCGAGACCCTGTCTCCAAAAAGCAAAAAAAAAAAAAAAAAAAAAGTTATATTGAAGCTGAGAGCATTTGTAGTATAATCTCAGTGCTTTCCATCTCTATGAAGTAAGTTGACAATATCTCTTTAAGAGAAAATAATACACATAAGCAACAAAGATTCCCTCCACCTTCCTACCACCTTGGAAAAGTTTAGCAGTAGGAGGAAGAAAAAGGACAAATATTAGCCTAAGAGCATAAAATCACATCTTTCTCTTTTATCATATATCCAGGAAAAATTGGCCACAGTGAGATAAGGATCAACCTAAGACTCTTGATAGTCTATATAATTAACGGTGGGTGAATAGGGTGACTAATCATCCTGGTTTGACTACGATTTTCCTAGTTTAGCACTGGATGTCCCATGCCCCAGGAGATCACAGTCAAAGTTGGACAGTTGATTGATCCCTTTAAGGGAAGCCAATCAGCATTGCCTCAGACGAATCACACTAGAGGTGTCATTAGCTGCCTTGTGACACAAGATGACCTGTTTCCCTAATCTCCTTGGTTCCAGCACACAGGGACTGAACCTCTCACAAGGAAGGATGCGTGGGGTCAATCTAATTTTATTACAGTGAAAGGTTTCTCTGTGATGAAGCAACAGAAGATTTTGGTCTCCATCACACACATTTATGTAACATAACATCTCATTCAATCCTTACAATGTCCATGTAGGATGATTATTACTATTTTCAGTTCACAAACAGGGATACTGAGACACAGTCTCTGTATCTTTTGCTTCATCACACTGTGTGTCTTGAAGACCCGTAGACACTTCTGAGGTACATTCCTGTGATTTGGAAAGAATGCGGGTGTAAGCCACAGGTGAGACCCAGAATAGTGTCCATGTCTGTTATCTATCCAAATGGGAAGGTATCATTTAGGAGGCACCTTCATCTCTTCGCAGATTTTCTTTCACTCCTCTGGACTGCATCCCATATTATGTCCTCTCTGAGTAGAGGGAAAAAGAAAAGCCATCTAGGCCTGATGGCTTTGCATTTCCGTGAATACAAACGTGAAAGGGAAGGTCTTAGGTTAAAAATCTGGACTATCATATGGATTCTGAGATTTAAATGAAACACCAGATCAGTCACACAAATTATAGAAACCATTCACTGAGGAAAAATTAATAAAAATCAAAACCTGAAGCAGTATGGCTGTCCAAGTACCATTTCCCTGCTTAACTTTCATGAGCTATGGCCAGGTGTGGTGGCTCACATCTGTAATTCCAGCACTCAGGAGGCAGAGGCAGGAGGATTGCTGAGTTGGAGGCTTGCCTGGGCTACATAGTAAGCTCAGGGCCAGCCTGAACTACAAAGCAAGATCCTATCTCAAAAACCAAACAGGGCTGGAGATTTAGCTCAGTGGTTCCTATGCCTGCCTCGCAAGGGGAAGGTCCTGAGTTCTATCCCCAGTAACCACATACAATGCTGGATGTGGTAACTCATGCCCACCAGCAATCAGTACCACATACCACAGTGCCAGGCGTGGTGGCTCACGCCTGTAATCCCAACACTCGGGAGGCAGAGACAGGAGGATTGCTGAATTCAAGGCTTGCCTGGGCTACATAGTGAGTTGAGAGCCAGCCTGAACTACAAAGCAAGACCCTGTCAAAAAAAAAAAGCAAAACTTCCATGAGCTATGTTCACCTTTATATATTTTTGCTTCATCACCAAAAAGGCAATATATCTAATTCTCTTCCTGATGAATTTCAGTTCAATATGTGGTCAATGTACTTTCCCCGAACTGTACATCTTCGGGTCTTTTTGGGTTTTTTTCCAGTACTGGGGATCAAATGGGCCCTTGTGCATCCAAGGTTGGCACAGTACCCCTTGAGCTAAATCCCCAGCCCACTATGCATCTTAAACTGTCCCTATCCAGAGGGGATAGCAGTCAAATAATGTAAATTAGACTTGACTAGTCCAAGACCCAGATAGACTCAATTTACTCACTGTATTAGAGGTCATTTAAGTGAAATAAGGGTTGGCAGGAGTACCAAGTGTGTGACTTTAAGCAAGGAGTGGATATTTCTCTAAAGAAATGCAAAACCAGGCCAGAGATTTAACTCAGTGGTTCCAGCATCTGCCTAGCAAATGCAAGGTCCTAAATTCAGTCCCCATAACCACATTCAATACCGCGAGTGGTGCCTCACACCCTGCAGCAATCAGCACCACATACCACAGTGCCAGGCATGGTGTCTCATACCTGTAATCCCAGTATTTGGGAGGCAGAGGCAGGAGGATTACTGAGATCGAGGCTTGCCTGGGCTACATAGTAAGCTCAGGGCCAGCCTGAACTACAAAGTGAGACCCTGTCTCAAGAAAAACAAAAAACAAACAAAAAAAGAAACACAAGACCATTTGGAATCAGGCAGCAGGATAATAGCCAGATTTGACACAGGCTGAGGCACTGTAGAGACTACTCATAAAGCAGTAAGCTGACAAACCCAAGGCAGCCACAACTGTGGTTCTTAAAGTGTGGTCCTCAGACCCACAGCCTCAGCACAACTTGTGAACTGGTGAGAAGTACAAGTCTGAGTTCTTACCATAGACCTGCCGTCTCAGAGCTACTGAATCCAGTGGATTCTATTGCAGGCACATGTTTAAGAACCTCTGAACCACAAGCCGTTTGTATTATGTCTGCCAGGCACAGAGAAACTACAGCAAGTTAGGTGAGATGGGTTTGACAAAAGGCCCAGAAAGGCAGCATGCAATTCTATCTACCTCTTTCTATCTCTGCCACTGCTGCCCAAGTCCAGCCACCGTGACCTTGCATCAGGAATAGCACGATTCCTTCATTATCAGACTCACTTCCCACAACTTGCACCCATAATCCATATCTGCAAGCAGAGAGTGATTTTACCAATTTATAATATTAGGTCTTTTCCTCCCTGCTTAAATCTGCGGTGATTGGCCCGGAGGGTTAGCTCAGTGGTTCCAGCGCCTGCCTCGCAAGCGCAAGGTCCTGAGTTCGATCCCCGGTTACCACATATAATGCTGGGCGTGGAGACACGCCCACCAACAATCAACACCGCATACCACAATGCCGGAGGTGGTGGCTCACGCCTGTAATCCCAGCACTCGGGAGGCAGAGACAGGATTGCTGAGTTCGCGGCGGCTTGCCTGGGCACCATAGTGAGCTCAGGGCCAGCCTGAACTACAAAGCGAGACCCTGTCTCAAAAAGCAAAAAAAAAAAAAAAAAATCTGCGGTGATTCTCACGACAAGAAACAAGCTGTGAAGTCCTTATCATGGCCCACAAGGCCTGAAGGAGCTGCCCCCATTTGGCCTCTTTCCTTTCCACTTATCTCTGTGCAGCTCACTTTGCCTGGTCACTTACTCCAGGGACAGCTGTGTCCCGTCTCTCCCTCCCAGGGAAATTCTCCCCTCATGACTTATTTGCATTGTAGGTTTTTCCTTGCCATTTAAATTTCAGCTTACATCTTATTTACACAAAGAATAAATAAATGACACTGGTGAATTATTGCACACTGTGTGACCAGTTATTAATCTCCCTAAGGGGGATGTATTCATTCATAAACTCAGGCTCATAAATCACCCATAAACTTGTGTGAGCTTCACATGAATAAAATAAAGTGTTTAGGATACAAAAGCTTCTATGAGGAAGTCCCTTACCGCCGCTCTTGGCTGGCCTTCCCGAAATCGGTTCCCATCATGCCAAATCTGCAAAACTACTTATCTCTTTTCAAGAATGTAAATCCCCTTAATTTTCACCCCTTGGGGCTCCCTTAATCACTGCACAGCATTCCTCAAGCATTCCAGAATTCAGATAGTACACTGGGGCCTGGAACTTGTGTGTATGTGTGTGTGTGTGTTTGTCATCAGAATGCCTGGGGTTTTTCAGACAGCACAGAGACAATGTGAAGGTAGCTTTCTTTTCTAATATTGGCAATGCATTTACCTACACCCATAGTCCCTGAGGCAGGGCCATCACCATAAGGTCAAGGCCAGTTTGAACTACATTGTAAGACCTTGTCTCAGAAAGAAAAAAGAAAGAGAGAAAGAGAGAGACAGAGACAGAGAGAGGGAAAGAAAAAAAAAATAAAGAACCAAGATCACCCAGGTGGGAGCAATTATCCGATACATGATTAAAAAGAACACCCCCCCCCCCCAGCAATAGAAGCCATTTCATAGGAGACAAACTGCTCCTCAAAAGGCTATACTTTCAGGGACAACTTCTGTAATCCCTGAAATTTCTGGCATTTTAAAGATTTTTAAATTTTTTGGCAGTACTAGGGACCGAACTCAGGCCTTTGTGCTTGCTAGGTAGGTATGGTACCACTGAGCTAAGCCCCCTGCCCTTGAGAAATTTTAATTAAGGACTGAAATCTCTGCAAACTGTGAGCTAAATAAACCTTTCTCCTTTCAAGAACAAAAACAAAAATAAAAATAAAACAACAATAACAAAAACTCCCCCTCAAGTCATGTGGATTCTTCCAGAACCACCAAACCAGGCCTCAGCCCCATCACAGCACCTTTTTCTCCAGTTTTTATTTGTTAATAGTATCTGTTTCTGGCATGAGATAACATTCCATGCAGGGAGTTGACACATGCACATGACACATCTTAATGCTCTCAAACTTTCCCTCCCCCTCCCTTAATCTCTTATTATCTATCCTTTGTTTCTATTTAAATTTTGTTTCTCATGTAAGAAAAACCAGGTGATATTTAAGTTTCTGGGTCTGATTTATTTCACTTAACATTATGCTTTCAAGGATAGCACTCTTTAATACTAGTCCTTTTCCTTATATAGGGCCAGATTGATCTTTGTCAGTTACGTCCTGTCCAGCTCCTCTAGCTAAGTGCCTTTCCTGTTTCTCTTACTTTCCAATTATAGCTTCACCTGTAAATTTGTGCTGCTATTCTCCATTTTGATTTTCATTATCACTGAAGCAAGGACCTGTGCTAACCCATGAAAAAATCTTGATCTTTGAAACACTTGCAGGCTTGCAGTGAGCCATTTAGAGCACACAGACAACCAGAAATCCTCCATTTCAGAGCTTTTCTGACTTAAAGTGCGTAGGAATCACCCAGACAAAGAAGATCTTGATTTGTTGGACTGAGATGAGGCCTAAAATTCTCCTGTGACAAGCTTTAAACAATAGTGCCGGTCCAATCCAAGGGCCTTACTTTGAAAGGAAAGGGTCTAATTTCACTTATTCAGTTTTGGGTTTGTTTTTGTTTTTGTTTTGAGACAGGGTTTCACTTTGTAGTTCATGCTGGCCCTGAGCTCACTGTGCAGCCCAGGCAAGCCTCGAACTCAGCAATCCTCCTTGCCTCTGCTTCCCGAGTGCTGAAATTACAGGCATGAGCCACCACACCCAGTCTTCATTTTTTTGAGGAGAAACTGAGTTTGGAGAAGTAGAATCTTGCTGGTACTCCCAGAGACCCTGATTTTAGTGTCTTTGTTGTTGTTATACCAGGGATTGAACCCGTGACCTTGAGCCTGCAAGACAGGCAAGGCAGAACCACAAAACTAAATCCTTAGCCCAAAGCAATTCCCCATCTGCAAGAAATTTTAAATACTTTGTATCTTATGTATATGTCTTTTTTTTTGTACTGAGGATCGAACTCAGGACCAAGTAGGCACTGTGCCACTGAGCTCAATTTCCAGCCCTGATTTTAATCTCAAGCTTTTCCCCTACTGCACCATGATGTTTCATTAAGTCTTGTAGAAACCACTGCTCCACACAGAGCTAGCTGCATGGTGGTGGCCAAAAGTATCCTGGCAGCTTAGAAGGCACCAAGGGCAGAGTGCAACATAGCTGGAAAGAATGAGCAGAAGGTGGTGACCCATTGTTACAGGCCGAGAAGGTCATGCTAACACACAGAGCAAATGTATTTAAGTCACTGACTCAAATCAAAGAGAATGGGATTAACACGTCACAGTTTTAACATTCTTTACTATAATTTTAAAGTTAGTGGCAAACAGGGTTGATGTCAGGGAGATATTTTTAGGAAAAGGTCCCTCTCAGCACCCCTCACATGATGTCAGTGACCGACTATTCTGCCTCCTCATGTGGCTGGCCCTCGCAATAACAATTTATTTCTGAGCCTCACCTTCAAGTGAAGGTGACAAGGTTAGATGTTAAAGGTCAGCTAGGGTTGTAGCTCAGTCAGTGGTCCTGTGCCTGCCTGGCAAGCCCAAGGTCCTAAATTCAATCTCTGGTAAGGGGTTGGAGGGGGAGTTAAAGGTCAAATATATTCCTGAACTATTAACCAGCCATTGATTAAATTGCTTCCATTATTATACATTACAGGTTAACATATTTCCTTGCTATGGAGTTATTCAATTCTAGAGAAAGAAAATATATATGAAATTAAACCTTAAAATAACCCCTTTGGCTTCAGATTTTTATGCAACCACTTGACTGAGGATAATTTCCATATGTGGTTCCAAGATATCAAACCTGCAGTAACTTCACCATGCCCTACAAACATAACTATCACCCTCAGGCCCTCTTGACTTCACAATCTGCAGTTTTCCACTTACAGTGGAAATCTGTCTTTAAACATATCAGTTATTTACTAGGCTAGCTAATTCCTCTATGTGGTGCTTTAGCATTATCAGTATTATAAATCATTGTGGCAATGGTGAAGGAAGAGCTTAATTGTAGGGGCAGCTGTGAGTCAACCTATCTGCTCCATTACTCCCAAACTGACATGCCCGCCTCTCACCAGGATGGTGCCCTAACACATGCTATAGAGCCTTGGTGCTTGGAAACACTGGCAAAGTGAAATGTGGGAATTACACGCAGGGAATTTGCTTGTGCCTAGCAGATAGGCATAATTATGCCACAGACACCTCAGTAAGTCATGGCATGCATGTGGAGGTTATAGGGGCCAGTAAGAAGGAACCAACATGGGGATATCTGAGTAGCTGCTTTGGGTCTTTTACTTGGCATCAATGGCTTTAACCCAAGCACTCAAAGTTCAGGGACACAGAATCCCTTCTGCTGCATAGGCCATTCCCAAGATGTCCTCGGCTGAACTCTGGGCCAGAGAAACAAGAAAATGAACAGAGCTCCCATACCTTTGCCAGTTCTTTGTGCGTGAAGCACTCTATAGTTATTCCAGAAGCTAGAAATATTCTGTCTACATTTTATAGCTTTCCAGACCTCAAGCAACATTAGTCATTTTATTTTTGTCCCCTGAGATTGTGCAATTTGGAAACAATTTTTGGTTTGGATCCACAGCCTCTAGAAGGCTTTCAACTCATCAAATACTCTTCACTTATAGTTCATGGATGCATATGAGATTCGAAAACTCTAGGGAGGAGACAGCCATATTTCTAAAATACTCTTAGGTTTTCGGCTGCATTTGGGCTTAAACATTATGTGCAGTAGGTCCGGTTGTGTCACATGAACTGTAAGTAGGGTGACAGCATAGACGGAATTCAAGCCACCTGAGAATGACTTGCAATTAACACAGCAGAGGTTGAATGGAGAAAAGAGCACTGCACTTGAACTTCAGAAAATCAAATTCTAGGTTCTGGGCCTTGCACTCATTTCTTCACTGTCTCCTCCCTCTCCCCAGTCACCCCACCTGCCTCCCCACCATGTAACTTTAAAGATACAAGTTCTGCAGTAGCGGAAGGAACCTAAGCTGTCAGAAAGCAGTGTGGATCTGGAGCTGCTCAGGCTGCACATGTGGAGAGGGTGGGTTTGATTCTTCGGCACCCGCCCTCCTCCCACCCCACTCATATAGCGCATCTGCTGAACCAGCCGCGGCCGCCTGCTCTTTGTCCCAGTGTCCCCGCGGTGCACCTGCTCCTGAGCGAGAAGCTTACCTTAGGGCACGGGCTGAGCCAGCATCTGCTGCAGCTGGGCTCCTGACGGGAGCAGGATCACAGCGCGGCAGCTGCGGGCGTCTGGGCTGCGGCAGAGGGAGCGCAGGATTCTGTGGGGAAGCAGGGCCAGGGGAGCAAACTTCAGCAGATATAGTTCGAGTGTTTCCAGGTTAAAAATAAAACTATACCACAAGGAGCAATGTGACCAGGCTCAGCTTTCGACTCTTCCCTTCCCCTGTTCCACACTCACTCTCTCCTGCTGTGGTATTTAGCATTAGCATATGAAACCTGTCGGGAAGTGGGGCTTTAGGCCACTAGGTTTCTTTTCCTCAAGGGAGGAGAAAACTCCTTTTAAGAAGGATCATTTGGAAGCCAGAACAGTGTCTGAGTCCCGCGTGCGCCTCCGGCGGGTCCAGCTGTGCCCGAGGCAGCTAGGAGAGCCCTCAGCTAGGGCTGGTGCTCTAATTATAACCGTACTTCTCACGTAAGCCCATCCCTGGCTGAAGCAGCGACTTGTGCAAGCGACGTTCTGTTCTGCTAGTTTCTCCTATTTCTTGTCATGACGAGTCGCCTGTCCTTGCTGGGTCCTTATCTTTCCCTGCTGGTGGGGAACAAAGAGTCTTTGTAATCTAGAAATCAGGCAGAGAGCAAGTCTAGTGTCTAGAATTGGAGGTGGTAGGAGGCTTAGCTATCATTTAGTCTAATTGCTCTTTTTACAAATGAAGGAGAGAGGTTCAGAGAAGGTAAAATGTTCATTCATGGTCACATGGCTTGCCAGTGGAAAGACATAATTCCAATTCCAAGTCTAGTGCTCTTATGTATATTCTTCAGATAAATTCCTTCACCTACTGTCTGAGAAAAGAAAATATATAATCCTGGCTTTGCTGAGCTCTAGGTGTATGGCCTTGACTGAACTACTTAAGTATTCTTTTTCTCAGTTTTCCCAATTGTAAACTGGGTATGCTGCTACTTGATATAACCATGTACATCAATACACCAAGAACACATGAGTAATGTCTTGTGTAAAACATGCTCAAACATGCTATCTGTTGTTAAACTAGCAGATGAAAAATTGTACAAATTTTCTAAACAGAACTTGTAATTTGAAACTCTGTTGAAGCTGTTCTATGGCTTTGTTGTGGATTACTTAGGATTTTCTACATACAAAATCAAGCCACTTGTAAATAGAAGTAGTTTTTTCTTCCTTTCCGATCTGGTTGTCTTTTATTTCATTTTCTCGTTTTCTTTTTTGAGACAGGGTCTTGCTTTGTAGTTCAGGCTGACTCTGAGCTCACTATATAGTCCAGGCAAACCTTGAACTCAGCAATCCTCCTGTCTCTGCCTCCCGAGTGCTGGGATTACAGGCGTGAGCCACCACGCCCGGCACTGTGATATGTGGTATTGATTGCTGGTGGGCATGAGTCTCCATGCCCAGCATTGTATGTGGTTACCAGGGATCGAACTCAGGACCTTGCACTTGCGAGGCAGGCGCCAGAACCACTGAGCTAACCCTCTGGCCCCATTTTCTCATTTTCTTATCTGGCCTAGAACTTCCAACACTATGTGGAACAAGGCTTGGTGAGTGAGACCATCCCCAATTTGTCCCTGATCTTAGGGGAATGCATAGTTTTTTGTTCACAAGTATAATGTTGTCTGTAGGTTTTTATCAAACTTAAGAGTCTTTATCATAAAAGAGAATGGAATTTATCTGATACTTTTTCTGTGCCTCTTGAGATGACCAGGTGGTAGATTTTGTTCTTTGTTAACATTGTGTATGACACTGACTGACCTTTGTATGTGGAACCAAACTTTCATTCCTGGGTAAATCTCACTCGGTCATGATACAGAATTTCTTCTATGTGTTGCTGGCTTTTTGTTTGTTAGAATTTTATTAGAGAGTTTTGTACTTATATTCAGAAGAGATATGATGAATACATCAATTTATCATAAAATACATCAATTCATCATAAAAACTGAAGAAAATAGGCATAGAAGGATGTTATATCAACCTAATGAAAGCCAATTAAAAATAAAATTGATCATCAGGGCCAGAGGTTTAGCTCAGTGGTTCTGGTGCCTGCCTCACAAGCACAAGGTCCTGAGTTCGATCCCCGGTAACCACATATAATGCTGGGTGTGGAGACACGCCCACCAACAATCAACACCGCATACCACAATGCCGGAGGTGGTGGCTCACGCCTGTAATCCCAGCACTCGGGAGGCAGAGACAGGAGGATTTCTGAGTTCGCAGCGGCTTGCCTGGGCACCATAGTGAGCTCAGGGCCAGCTTGAACTACAAAGCGAGATCCTGTCTCAAAAATAAAAAAAAAAATTGATCATAATGTGTATATAAAATATACCAATAAAATCAACTTTAAAAAATAAATCCTGCTCCGTTAAAAAAATTAAAAAATAAAACTGTACACGTTTTGACTACCCTCTCTTCCCATATTTAGCTTCTCAAATGATAGGAAGCATCACTGACATAGGAGGTGGGGCATGGTCAAACTGGCTGGAGAAAAGAAGGGACCTGTCAATAGCAAGATCCAGGGCAGTGGCAGATGAACCTCAGAACCTGGATGTAGGTCTCCTGAGAAGCTGATGACAAACAGGTGACCAGACACGAGAAGCCGCCTCTCAAGACTTCTCTCGGTATCAATTCTGGGCATCCTAGATGCAGGGTGCACTTTTATGTTTGCTTTTTAATCCTTTCCTTTGTTTCACCCAAGCGCTCTACAGAATCAGTTCCTTTACTTCCTTACTCCGCATTTTTCTTCCCTCCCTCCCTTCTTTCTTTCTTTTTTTCGAAACAGTCTCATTTTGTAGTTCAGCCTGGCCCTGAGCTCACTATGTAGCCCAGGCAAGCCTCGAACTCAGCAATCCTCCTGTCTCTGCCTCCCAGGTGCTGGGATTACAGGCGTGAGCCACCACGCCCAGCTTCTTCTTTTTAAACCCCTCATTTTTCAGATAAACTTTTGGCACCGTTTTTAGCTTGTTTCATCCAATTGTTCAAAACAAGAGACCTAGAATAAGTTTAATTGGCGAGCCATTTCCAAAGTAACTACCTGACATCGCCACTCAGAACTTTAATGCTTTTAGTATGTATGCCCCTTGAGCTCTTATTTATAGGACCCGGAATTCCCTTGGAATACCAGTCAGACTGGCAAAGGTCAATAGGAAATTCCAGCTTCCAGGTTGAAAAGTTCAGGTTCTCAAGTGTTCTCTGCTGCAGTGATCTTCATCCACAACTGGTACCTCCATGATTTCAAGGGGAAGGAAGCCCTTCTTGGGTTTTCTGCTTCTTTTGCTGGATTGCAACGTCTAGCTTGAGATGGTACAGATGCTCCAGCTGGAGTCTGATTCCCCTCTGGAGTCCTGGAAAAAGGCTTTGATAACCATCCACATCTGTTTATTACCCAGATGGCTTATCAACTACACAGAGCAGAGAGAAGGGGCCCAAACTCAACAAGAAGGACCTGATACTTCTCTGGCTCACTGTATGCACACTGGACAGACCCCAGAACATCATGTTGTTGACTCACTTCAAAATGTTTTCTAGTTTTCCATGTGACTTTTTTTTTTTTTTTTGAAACAGGGTCTCACTTTGTAGTTCAGGCTAGCTCTGAACTTGCCATGTAGCCCAGGCAAGCCTCGAACTCAGCAATCCTCCTGTCTCTGCCTCCCGAGTGCTGGGATTACAGGCGTGAGCCACCACGCCCGGCTTCCATGTGACTTCTTTACCCTTGGTTATTTAGGAATGCCAGGATGACAGGCATGCACCGCCACACCCAGTTTCGCTGTAGTTTTGATCTGCATTTACTAAGTGCATGCATGCTGTGAGCTTTTCATAATACTTATTGGTTATTTGTACTTCTTTCAAGAAGTGTCTGTTTAATTATATTGCTATTTATTAATTAGGCTATTTGAGTTTTTGGTGTTATTTATTCTAGGCATTAGTCCTCTTTTGGAAAAGTGGGTGATAAAGATTTTCTCCCATTCTGGAGGCTGTCTTTTCACTATGTTGTTTCTCTTGCTTGGAAGAAACTCTTCCACTTGATGTATAATAGTCCCATTTAATGATTTTCACTGTTATTTCTTGTGCTATGTAGGCATCTTATTCCAAAGTCTTTATGCCAGTGGTGTCAAGTGTTTCCCTATATTTTAGCTTTTCCAATGTTTCAGATCCTACACTGAGGACCTTGATCTAATTTGAATTTAATTTTGTATAGGATGAAAGGGATTTATTCTTCTGCAAGTAGGTATCCAGTTTTCCCTTTGTCCTTCATACATGTTTTGTCTCCTTCATTTCATGAGTATCAGTTATGTGAGTTTGTTTCCAAGTCCTCTGTTCTATTTTACTGGTCTATGTGCCTATTTTTTGCCAGTAATATTCTGGTTTTGTTTCTAAGGTTTTATAATTTAAAATCAGTTATTGTGATGCCTCCAACCTTGTTGTTTCTGCATAGGATTGCTTTGGCTAACCAGGATCTTTTTTGTTTGTTTGGTTGGTTGGTTTTTTTGAGACAGGGTTTCGCTTTGTAGTTCAGGCTGGCCCTTGGCTCACTATGTCGTAGCCCAGGCAAGCCGCCACGAACTCAGCAATCCTCCTGTCTCTGCCTCCCGAGTGCTGGGATTACAGGCGTGAGCCACCATGCCCAGCACTGTGGTATGTGGTATTGATTGCTGGTGGGCGTGAGTCACCACACCCAGCATTCTATGTGGTTACCGGAATTGAACTCAGGTCCTTGTGCTTGTGAGGCAGGCGCCGGAACCACTGAGCTAAATCTTCAGCCCGGGATCTTTTTTGTTTTCATTTGAAAACATTTGATTTTTTTTTCTTCTAATTTTGTGGAGAATGCCACTGCAATTTTAATGGGGAAGGCAATGAATCTATATAGATTTCTTTGGGTAACATAGGTATTTTAATAATATTAAATCTATAAACATGGTAGGTTTTTCCCTAGTGCCCTTACCTTCTTCAGTGTCCTGAAGTTTTCATTCTAGAAGTCTTTAACTGGCGAGGCTTTGGGTGCCTTTTCTCAAAAACGGAAGCTTGGATGGAGACAGAAAGGGCTGAAGGATGCAAACCTCTGACCTTGTATTTTGGGAATTGAGCTGAGAACGGAATCAGAAGGTGGAAATCAAACTATGGATGAAAGCACTGAAAAGAAGGAAGTAGAAAAGAAGAAAGGCTCTACAGTTAAGCAGGTGCCATGGACATTGCTAAGCAAGTGGACTCCTGGTTTGGGGATGCAAATCTTCACAAGGACATATTTCTTCTAGAACAGGTAGAAAAATCTAGAGATGGATATGTTGCTATCTCCCTTTTGCTGTCTTTTAATAAAATGAAAAAGCTTACCACTGATGAGAGCATTTGGAAAGTGTGGCAATGTGGTTATATAAGTATACCACAGTATTAGCCTACTGGAGAACTGAAAGGATTTGCCTTGGTGGAATTTGAAACAGAAGAACAAGCTGTAAAAGCTATTTAATTTCTTTTTTTTAAATTGAATTCTTTATTGGTACAATTTATATACATCTCAAAATCACATATAACATTGGGAAATTTGTACCAGTATATGCCACAAGTTAATTCTCATTTTTACCCATATGCTATTTAATTTCTTAACAACCCACCCGAAGAAGCACCAAGAAAACCAGGCATATTTCCCAAGACTGAAAAATAAGCGCATTCCAGTCCTCAGAGTAGCTGAAGAAAAGAAAAAGGAGAAGAAAGGGTGAATGAAGAAAGAAGACAATGTCCAGGAAAAGGAGGCAAATGTGGACATAAGCTGCGAGAGAATCTCTAAAGTGAAAACATCTAGGGCTACATCTGAGGGCTCTGAAACGGAAAGTGCAGAACCATAGAAGCAACACAACAAGAAAAAGAAAAAAAGCGACAAAGGCGTGGCGTCCGGCTTACCTGAGGGCAGATCCGGGAAGAGGAAAAGGAAGGAGCAGCTCTGCGGACTCCTAAAGCCCGGCTCCCAAATACAAGGTTGAGAAAATGGCTCAGAAAAATGTTAAAAAAGAGGTTTCCTAAGTTTCCAATGAAAACTCAGCTTTAGAATTGTCTACAGAAAAGGAAAAGGATACTGGAGACATGACAGGTTCACTATTAAAAAACAAAACACAAGATCGGGCCGGGACATTTAGCTCAGTGGTTCTGGAGCCTGCCTCACAAGCGCAAGGTCCTGAGTTCGATCCCGGTAACCACATACAATGCCGGGCGTGGTGGCTCATGCCTGTAATCCCAGCACTCAGGAGGCAAAGACAGGAGGATTGCTGAGTTGGAGGCTTGCCTGGGCTATATAGTGAGCTCAGGGCCAGCCTGAACTACAAAGTGAGAACCTGTCTTAAAACACACACACACACACACACTCACACACACACACACACACACACACGAAAAAACATAGAGACATAAAATGGGAGAAGTTATACCATTGCAAGTCTTATCCAAGAATAAATGGGTGGATTTGAAAAAAAACAGTATCTGGCTCTGCAAAACACCAGCATGGTGTCCTTAAAAAAGACAATAGCCCAAATAAAATCACAATCAGAAATGGAAACAGACAGTGGCATGCCTAGTCAAGCTGTAGTGAAAAAGTAGAAAGTCATTGTTCCAGAATGTCGCCCTCTTAAATTCAGTCCACCAGGTCCACAATTTGTGAGTGGAGTCATAGTGAAGATTGTTAGCCCAGAACCTCTACCTGGCCAGAAGCAAGTCTGGGATACACTGACTGCAGTCTCAGAAATTGTGTAGGTTGATCTGCTAGATTTAAAACCCCCGAGGCGGCCCAGGAAGTAATGAACGGTCATATTGAGATTAAAAAGAAACACTGCTGGAAACTCCAGGTCCTTTCCAGTGATCATGAACAGAGGTACTGGCGGAAGATTCTGGTCGATAAACAGGCCAAGCTCAATCAGCCTCAGGAAAAGAAGAGAGGCTCTGAGAAATTAATCACCAAAGCCAAAAAGATTATACTGTAAAAGACTCAACAGGCAAGTAAACATAGGATTTTCTGAGCATGACTGAAGAGTCCAGCTCTCCTGTTTTTGCTGGGTCTGGAGTAGATCTCTGGACATTGTTTAGTACAGTAGCACTATAACGAATATACATTTAATGAACATCTAAAATTTCCATTTAATAAAAGGAAATGCCTTGGTTGCTCAGCTTGTAAATAAAACCTTTTTCTAGAGATCAGTCCATTGTACACCACAGTTTTTCATTAAACATTTGTTGGAAAAAAAAGTCTTTTACCTCCCTAGTGATATTAATCCCTAGGTATTTTATTTTATTCAAAGCTATTCTGGATGGAGTTTTCCTGATTTCTTTCTCAACTAGTCTATTGTTGTTATATAATAAAGCTATTGATTTTTTAAATGTTGATTTTTGTATCATGCTGTCTTACTTTTCTCACTGCTGAGACAAAATTTACAATACTCAAAAGGAGGAAAGATTTATGTATTTTATTTTAGTTCAGTCTGAGTTTACAGTCCATAGTTAGCTCCCCATTATCCACAACTAGAACTATGCTAAACCAATCAGTACACTAATTTAATTACCACTAGATGTTTTCAGTAAGTTGCTAGAGTATCTGGGCTGCTCTTGAATTTGTAATCCTCCTACCTCAGCCTCTCTTAGTCTACATTCACATACCCTAAGGCCAGTTACCCCTGAAAACCCCACCTATGAATGCATGAAGCTTTGGGGAAGTAACTAGATAAAGGCCATAACATCTATTATTTTTGATCTGATCTTTAATACAGTATAAGAGACCAGGCATAATGAGAGATATGAGAAAAATCATAGGAAGAGATTAAACAGCTTCTTTTAAAGAAAGGCAGATAATTCCAGAACACTGACAAAGTCAATAGTCAGTTTTAGAAAATATCTGAACACATTTTCCAATTTACAAAGTCAATAGAACTCTTCAACACTGGTAATAGACATATAAAAAACTTTCAATATTGTATCCAACAGTACATGAATTAACTGAAAAAATAAAGACAGAAAACTTCAAATCTTAAACACAAAAGTATAAAATGTTTTATTAAAGGCATTTGGAAAGAAAAGGCAAGAGAAAGAAAAGGAAAAATGGAAACAGATTTTAAAATAAGGAGGGGAAGAATGATCAGGGTTGCTGAAAGCAAGAAGCACCAAGATCTATCATGTGCAGGTACAATTCCCTATGGTGAATGTTATCATTATGTATATGTAGTTTACCAATAAATGTTTTGCTTCAAAATTAAAAAAATAAGGGGTGGGATTTAGCTTGTGTCTGACAAGCACAAGGTCCTGAGTTCAATTCCCAGCACACACACACACAAAACTCAAAAAACCTTTATCTAGATTTGGCTGCAAGTATTTATACTGCCAGCACTCTGAGAGGCTGAGATAGGAGGATTACAAGTTCAAGAGCAGCGCAGATACTCTAGCAACTTACTGAAAACATCTCAAAATAAAAAATAAAAAAGCCTGGGGATATAGTTTAGTCTGAAGGCTTTAGGTTCAGTCCCCAGTGCCACAAAATAAAATAAAAGGGCATTGAAGGTCATAAAGTAAGAGATTGAAAAGGACTAAAATGTTGCAAAGTATGTTCTCCAAATACAATGGAATGAAATTAGAAAACAATAGCAAAGGAAAAAATTTTAAAACATGTAACTTTTGGGAAAGATTTTTACATCTGAACCACAACAGTATGATTATAAATTCTGAGTAATTAGAAAATAAAAATATAAAGAGCTAAAGTTGTAGCTCCGTGATATAATGTACCTGGGTTCAACCTCTAGGACAAAAAAAGGTAGATTACTCCTAAAGCTATTATCCCTGAAAAAATTTAAAATAATTTGAAAAAAGAGTTTTAGAAGTTGAGAGTGGCAGCATGTGCCTATAATCCCAGCACTGAGGAGTCTGAAGCAGGAGGAGTTCAGTGAGTTCAAGGTCAGTCTGACCAAAATATCAATACCCTGTCTCAAAACAAACAAAATGAAGCAAACAAACAAAAAGTTTGTTTTGATGACCTTCTCAAGGCTAAGAGCACTTTCCTAATGAAGAATTGTTGGCTAATTGTACTGAGTTGTACTTGGAAAAAACTCTAGTTTTATTTTACAATATTTGTATTGAAATAAATGCAACATGGCTGGGAACGTGGTTCACTAGCAGTGTCCCTGCCTGGCAAATTAAAGGTGGTTAATTTGACCCCTGGTGCCAAAAAACAAAACAAAGTAACACTGACCCAGGTATTTGGGTTAAAAAAGAGAAAGCAAAGAGTCATGTAGAAGTGGCAAGCAGGTATTTTTTCTAAATGATTTGACATTTGTTAAAATTTAAGTGAGAGTCCATGCTCTTAAGTGAAATAAACTGGACATACATGTTTAAATACTGCATTGTCTTTCTGGTATGAGAAACTGAAAATGGAAATAAAACCCAAAATGTCTAATAGACCTTGGGAAACAGGAAGAAAATGTTCAAGGGAGAAGGAAACAAGGGAGGGGAGAGGAAGAAAAGAGGGAAGGGACAAGAAAAAAAAAAGAACAAATGGAAAAAAGCGTTTATGTAAGGGGGAAGAGGCATTGAAGAGAGGAGAGAGGACTGACTAGGTGAAAAGAATCAAGACATATCATGTACAGCACAAATTCTTTCTGATGAATGTGATTACCATGTATACCTAAAATGTGCCAATAATATGAATTTTAAAACACTTTGTTCAGCAAAATCCTAAGTCTACCTACTGAGGAGGCTCCGGAGTATCTGGCTTTCTTTGTGGTTGCAGGCAGCAGAGCCCTGGGTTGCCCTGCTAGGTGGGCAGCTTTGCCCAGGAGGCAGACCTGTCCTGGGACCATCATGGGTGCCAGAACAGACACCCTGTCCTTCTAACTGGGCCCTTGAGGGTGAGAGATACTGATAGAGACAGCTGAAGGAACAGTTAGAGACCTCACACTCATCAGAAAAATTGTACACTTCTATGATTCGGGTTATGTCATAAGCATCAGGAAATAAAGCAGGGACAGAGGCCACAAGCCTCTCCAACTGAGGATCTTGTGTGTCGAGATCAGCATCAGGACTTTCTGAGGAGGAAGAGTCTTCTGAATACTCAGAAGTGCTTGTAGACTGCCTTAAAAGGGAGCTATCGCAATGGAGAGTTAAAAGCTCAGGAAAAGAAGAGCAAATAGAGGTGGGTGCTCTGCAGGAGGAGGGCCTGTTCTCCGCAGAACCTGGCTGGCTTGATTGCTGTAGCGCCTGCTCTTGCTTCTGCTGTTTCCTCCATTTGAACCGTCTGTTCCTGAACCAGACCTGGTGTGGGGGGAGAGGGACATTGTGATCTGTTGACATGGAAGGTATTCGAGGCTTCTTTGTTGAGTAAACAATCAGATTATAACCCTCATGTCCTCTTGCAGTCACAACTTCAGATTCTGAGACAGGTGAGTGGGGCACAAATGGAGCAAGCAAGAGAGAAAAAGAGGACTGGGCTTGGTTCCCTGAAAGCAGAATAAAGAGCCTGGGTCTCATCAGTTGTGCTGTGGGTCCAGGTAAAGATCCATGAACTCTAGAGAAGGGGTTGGGAATCTAGAGAGGAGGAAATGGAACTGGGAATTTTTTTTTTTTTTTTCAAAACTGGGGACCAAACTCCGGGCTTTCACATGAACTATATCCCCACCCCATCCCCTAACCTTTTTGGATAGGTTTCAATAAGTCACTAAGTTGCCAGGGTTGGGTTTGAATTTGTGACCCTCCTGTCTCATCTTTTCAGAGTTTTGGGATTCTAGAGATGTACCACCAGGCCCAGCTGCAACTAAGAGAGTCCTGAAGATTATTTCAAGAAGTTTGAACTATAAAGCCCACTCCATCAAAATGTTATGGTCTTGGCAGACCCAGAGGTCAGAGGAAGGAAATTACTTATCTGTTGGTAGTGCTGTGAATGAACAACTAAAGGATTTGCTGGGGAGGGTTAAGAATAAGATGGCTAGCTGGGCTGAATGGCACACAATTATAGTGCCAGCCATTCAAGAGGCTGAAGCAAGGGAATCTCACATTCCAGGCACACCTGAACAATTTAGCTAGAACCTGTCTCAAAATAGTGATTTAGGGCCGGAGGGTTAGCTCAGTGGTTCCGGTGCCTGCCTCGCAAGCTCAAGATCCTGAGTTCGATCCCCTGTAACCACATACAGTGCTGGGCGTGGAGACTCACGCCCACCAACACTCAACACCGCATACCATAAATGCGGGGCGTGGTGGCTCATGCCTGTAATCCCAGCTCTCCGGAGGCAGAGACAAGAGGTTTGCTGAGTTCGTGGCTTGCCTGGGCTCCATAGTGAGCTCAGGGCCAGCCTGAACTACAAAGCGAGACCCTGTTTCAAAAAAAAATAAAAATAAAAATAAATAGAGTTTTAAAAAATGTTGTGGAAGAAAGGACAAGAATAAAAACAAATAGAAGGAAATAATGGAAACAGTTTTTGTGAGGAGAGAAAGACTGCACAGGAACTACCACAAAGAATGAACAACTGGGATCTCATCTTATTAAAAAGCTTTTGCACACAAGAGAAAACACCAACGGAGTGAAATTTTTGCCTGATTTTCTTCAAAGGACTATTATCTAAATTAGGTAAATAACTAAAAAAAAAAAAATCAGACCTCCCAGATTTAAAGATCCAATCCAAAAATGGGCATCTGAGAAGATACTTATTAGATGAAGTAAAAAAAAGCAAATAAACATATGAAAAAATGTTCAACAATACTGGTAATTTGAGATATGCAAATTAAAACAACACCGAGATTCCATCACACTCCAGAAAGAATAGCTGCTATCAGGAAATAAACCAACAAGAAATGCTGGTGGGGCTGTGGGACTGTGGGTCCTCCTCCACTTTTGGTAGGGATGTAGACTGGTGCAAACATTATGAAAATTATTGCAGAGATTCCTGAAAAAACTAAAGCTAGAAGTTCCATTTGACCCAGTATCCCCCTTCTTGGTGTCTTACCAAAATAAATAAAAGGATCTTACCACAGTGTTATTTGCATACCCATTTGTATAGTACCACAGTTTCTAATAATCTTGAAAATAACCCAAATGCCCATGATCAACAAATGGATAAAAAAAAGTGTTTTGCACAATAGAGTAATACTCTGTCAATAAGAAGGATGAGCATGAGACATTTATAGCTAAACAGATAAACCTTGAAACCATACTCTTTTTTTTTTTTTTTTAGACAGAGTCTCGCTTTGTAGTTCAGGCTGGCTCTGAGCTCACTATGGAGCCCAGGCAAGCTGCGAACTCAGCAATCCTCTTGTCTCTGCCTCCCGAGTGCTAGGATTACAGGTGTGAGCCACCACGCCCAGCAAAACCATACTCTTAAATGAAATAAATTGGCCACTGAATTTTTTCCCTGGTGTGAGAAACTGAAAGTGGAAATAAGGACTAAAATGTGTAATAGATACTGTGAAACAGTAAGAAAATGTTGAAACAAGAAGGAGAACGGAGAGGGGAGAAGCTGAAAGAAAGGAAAGGACAAGAAAAGAGTAAAAATAGCAGGAAAGAATGAAAACAAAGCTTTTATGTATGGAAGGGGAGGGAATGGAAAAAAATGGCAATAAATCTTTTACATATAGAAGGGGGAAAAGGGGAATGGGGAAAACAAAGAGGCAGGATATATTGCATACAGTTGCAAATTCCCTATGAGTGTTATCATTATGTATATCTAAAATGTACCAATAAATGATTTGCTTAAAAACAAAATGTTCAGGAAGATCTGGAGAGAATGGGGAAAAAAAGAAGTAAAATATGTCATGTGTAGGTACAAATTCCCTATGAGGAATGTTATCATTATGTATTCTAAAATGTACCAATAAATGTTTTGCTTCAGAAATAAAATGTTTAGGCTGGGGATATAGCTCAGCAACACAACACAGGCCTGACAAGCACAAGGTTCTGAGTTCAATCCCAGGTAGCAAAAAAACAAAACAAAACAAAAAAAACCCAAAATGTTCTGGGAATGTAGCTTAGCACTATCTGGGTTCAATCCTCAGTCCTCTCCCTACAAAATACTCCTGCAATTTCAATTTTAGTTAAAGTACTTGTTACCACTGTGACTCACGCACTCTGCCTCTGAGCCTCAATTTTCCTCTTTCAAACTGCGTGATGGTGAGATAAACATGTGCCCAGTCCACTGCCAATTCAATAGGTATGTAATAATGAAGCTTAGTCCTGTGTTATGGAGGGGATTTCCTGTCTGAATAGTCTTCTGTGCTTTGGGGCCCCCTGTGTTTCTCAGGACCAGACCTTTACTGTTTTCTCCTGTAGGTTGAGTCTTGCAGCCAGCTCTTTCTGGAGATCGTTGTCTGGAGTCATGGTCTGGCTGAACACTGCTTCCAGCTCTTTGAGCTGAGCCGGGGTGAATGAAGTACGGTGTTGATGTCTCCTCCTAATGGCTGTACGGAGGAGATGGAATGGTTACTTGTGCTATCTGTCCCCCTATGTCAATAAAACAAAACAAGAAAACAACAATCATACCCCAAACCACAGCTGTAGGTCTCCCCTGTTTCCCTTTCAACTATACTTAGGATCCAGGAGACAGAGACCCCAGGTCTTGGCTTTGAGTGGCTGAGGCCTTTGTAACAACAATGTTGTTTCCTCTTCCCTTGCTTTTTTAGGAACTGGGTCTGCAACTCCCCTGGAAAATACAGTCCTCTTTGAGGACTCCCTTCCTTCCTCCCTTCCTTCCTTCCTGGAAAATACAGTCCTCTTTGAGGACTCCCTTCCTTCCTTCCTCCTTTCCTCCCTCCCTTCCTTCCTTCCTTCCTTCCTTACTCCCTTCCTCCCTCCCTCCCCTCTTCCCTCCCCCTCCCCCTCCCTCTCCCTCTCTCTCTTTTCCTTGCCAGGCAGGCTTGGTGCCACTAAGCTACATCTGCAGTCCTCTTTGAGAATTTATAAGACTATATCCACCCTTGTAGGGAAATGCTCATAAGAAATGAAACATAACGAAGCATATGAAGACTGAGAAACCAAGAATTTTAAAAAATGGCAATGAGGGGAAAAAATTAATGAATGGTGTTTCTAAATAAAACCATTTATGAAGAACACATTACCAAAATTTTCTAGAAAGAAACTACAGACTGGCGAGCCACACAAACATAGGTAAATTATATAAGGCAAGGCAATCCTGGGCTGCTTCTCCTATCAGATTATCCATTTAACAAAAGGAAAGTCTTCATTTGAGCCTCAAAACTACAGCCAGATAAGAATAAATCCTACAAAGGGAATGTAATGAGGGAAAGAATTAATATGATTCTGAAAGAAAATAGAAGAGCATGTATCTAAGGGGTGGGGGGTTGTGGGTGGGTAGGGATGTGGGTAAAAATGAGAATTAACTTGTGTTATATAGTGGTACAAATTCCCCAATGTTGTATGTGATTGTGAGCTGTATATAAAATGTATCAATAAAGAATTCAATTTTAAAAAAAGAATAAATACTACAAAAAACACAGTAGGCTATGTCACTTAAGACCATAATGGAAATAATTGGCACAAAATATATATTTACTCCTATTTTAAATGTACATATTCCTAAAATCATATCCTGTTCAAAGTTCACTTATATATATTTAAAATCAAATACATAAAATAATCCAGAAACAGGGACTTTTCTTTTTACATTAAATGTAATTATTTTGCTAAAACTCTGTTTGCTTTACCTCAGGTAGCTGTTACATCCATCAGCACTCTGATTCCATTTAATTACACGACACAGCTCTACCGGGCACATAGTCTTTACTTGAAGAATTGTCAGGAATGCAGCACCTTTGAGCTGTGGTTTTGGAATGAATTGTGTGGTGAGCCACGAGGACTTCACTGACAGCAGTGGGATGTTTTCTCTCCCTTCCATGCTGCCCACAGACTGTTTTATGACTTTCACAGCCTTTCTATCTGTGATATATTGCTTTAAAACAAGACCTTTGTTTATTCATTTGTTTAGATAGCAGTATATGCAAACAGTACAAAATTAAAATGATTTCAATTCTCTAATCTCCTAGTTACCCATGAGAGCTACTTATTCCATTCAGTAGACACTACACCAAATGACCGTTACCTACGTGAAATATGACCAGTTCTGGATTTCTAATTTCAGTAAACTTTAGTATTTAAATTTTTAAAGTGATAGTACAATCACTTGAAAACTTTTTTTAGTATGCTTAGAACAGCTTGACTATATGAATCTAGTTTTTTAATTATAAATGTTATAAAACCCAAAGACGTCAAATTTTTTTACATCAAAGTATTTCTGGTAAAAATTCAGCATCTAGATTGAAATATGCTATATTGAGATAAGCATAAAATTATCAGTGGATTTCAAGTCTTAATATGCACAGAGCAATGTAAACTATTGCAATGGACTATTTAACAACAACTTATGATTTATAAATATTACATTCAATACTACATCTACATTATCTAACTTAATTATGTGACAAAAATAAAGATTAGGGCCGGAGATTTGGCTCAGTGGTTCCAGCGCCTGCCTGGCAAGCGCGAGGTCCCTGGTTCAATCCCAGGTAATGACATACAACAATACTGGGTGTGGTGGCCACACTCACTGGTGATCAGTACCTCATACCACAGATGCCAGGCTTGTGGCTCAAGCCTGTAATCCCAGAACTTGGGAGGCAGAGGCAGGAAGATTGCTGAGTTCCAGGCTTGCCTGGGCTACATAGTGAGCTCAGGGGCCAGCCTGAACTACAAAGCGAGACCCTGTCTCAAAAAAAAAAAAAAAAAAAAAGAATGACATGGCAACTAGCCAGACCAGGAGGTTCATGACCAACTCACTTCTTCCAGAAAACAAATGGTCACTGATATCCTTTGCCCAAGGAAAGCTAAGGTACCTAACACAGAAACACAGCAAATACACCAAAATCTGTAAGACCAGAACAGACATTATTTCTGTGTTTGGATTCAGGACCCATTTTGGCGGTGGCAAGACAGCTGATTTTGGCATGATTTATGATTCCTTGGATTATGCCAAGAAAAAGTGAACCCAAAAAAAGACCTAGAAGGCATAGCCTATATGAGGGGCGAATAAAAAGGGCCTCAGGAAAACAGCAAAAGAAACCCAAGAGTAGAACAGGGAAAGTCTAGAAAACTACAAAAACTGGAGGAGTAGAGATTCTCCAAGGATTGTGTACCGCTAGCGCACATGGTTGTTACAAGAGGATTAATAAGCTGTAAAAACTGCCAAAAAAAGTAAATATAATAAAAGTCCAGGGACAGGAATTTAGCTCAGTGGTTCTGGAGTCTGCCTCACAAGCCCAAAACCCCAAATTCGATTCCTGGTAATCACACACCACAGTGCCAGGTGTGGTGGCTCATACCCATAATCCCAGCGCTCAGGAGTCAGAGGCAGGAAGATTGCTGTGAGTTGGAGGCTTACCTGGGGTACATAGTGAGCTCAGGGCTAGCCTGAACTACAGAGCAAGACCCTGTCTAAAAAAAAAAAAAAAAGTCTATAAATGAGAAGAAAGAGAGTATTGACTTTTTGTTCATGTTTTTAGATTTTTATATACTTTTAAATGATTATTAGCTTGCTCCTCTGTTTATCTGATGACTCTTCTTTAGGTAGGACTGTATTATACACCTAAGCTTCACATTTGGATCTTGGTGTAACAATCAATCTGTTCTGACAGTTTGTTTATTTATTTTATTTTATTTTATTTTTTGCTTTTTGGAGACAGGGTGTCGCTTTGTAGTTCAGGCTGGCCCTGAGCTCACTATGGTACCCAGGCAAGCCGCCGCGAACTCAGCAGTCCTCCTGTCTCTGCCTCCTGAGTGCTGGGATTACAGGCGTGAGCCACCACATCTGGCACTGTAGTATGTGATGTTGATTGTTGGTGGGTGTGTCTTCATGCCCAGCATTATATGTGGTTACCGGGGATCGAACTCAGGACCTTGTGCTTGCGAGGCAGGCGCCAGAACCACTGAGCTAACCCTCCGGCCCGACAGTTTATTTTTTTATCTTTCTCAAATGGGTTTTAGAACTATTGATGGGTTGTAACTTTTCACTCAACCATGCCAGTGATGCAGAGGGAGAGCTCAGGGCACCAGCAGGGTGTGAGAAGACAAGAGTCTCACAGACACAGCTAATGGCGCTTTTCTGCAGACTCCAGTTTATGAAAGAGCTCAGAGACTCTGGATGGGTCTAAAGTGGTCGAAGCCAAGTTCCATGAGGTACTGCTGCTAATAAACAAAAGCACCCTTCTGAAGCAAAACCTTGTGTCTTGAGTTTGATTACTTTTCTTCTTGCTGAGAGAAAATACTCAACACCCAAAGTTAAAGGAGGAAATGCTCATGTGGGTCACAGTTTGAGGCTTTATCTAATAGTGGGCTGGCTCCAAGGTAGATTGGCATGGCAGAGGAATATTGCAGGGTGAATCAGTTCATGACAGCACCAACGAAAGACAAGCGGCAACCCTCTTTCTGCCCCTTATATCCTGTTCAAACCATCAGAGGAGGTATCACAGCAAGAGTGGTCCTAGTATCACATCATGAATCAATACCAGCATTACAATGTTAATCTCAACATCATACAATCTAGATCTAGTCACCTCCAAAAAGCCCCACCCATGACCATGTGAGACTTTGTGGAGAACATCTACACACAAACCAGATACCTTGCAAATAGAAACATTCATATTCTGCTGGAAGGTATTGTAGAACACAAATAATACAGATTTTTAAAAAAAGCTTTAAGACAAAACCTGCATCACTGAAGCAAGTGCAGGACAAGGTGGGGGACACCTGCAATCATCCCAGTGCTTGGGAGGCTGAGGCAAGAGGATGGCCATGATTGAGGCCAGGCTGGGGTGCATAATGAGTTCAAGACCAGCATGAACCACACAGTGAAACTCTCTCAAAAACCAGACCAAACAAAAGCACATGAAAACAGTCAATATTCCTTTGAAGGGAAAAACAAGGGCCTTCCAGGCAAAGAGAAAGAGGACAGAGAGTACAGAGAGCAATACTCACCAGAACTGCAATGGGCCTGTGATGTCAAGTGTGTCCTGGGATCACATGAGTGGATTAAAGTGTGCCGCTGGAGAGTCACAGGAGGCTTTCTGATCATCGGGTGTGTTGCTAAAATAAAAACAAGTGATCCAAAATATTTTCAGTCAACTTTAAGAAATGAAAAAGGTGGAGATAGGACAGACTTGAGTTACTAGTTAATTTTAAATGAGGGGACAAGTTATTTTTTCATAGCAACATGATAAGGAAGAATAATTATACTGCTCTACTCATCAAACCTATTATTCATATATTGGTCACACAAAAAAAGGCACAATAGAAAGAAACTAGTAGTTACTGAAAGGGCAGGTAAACTGTAACCTCAGCACTTTAGGAGGCTGAGGGAGCAGGATCACAGATTTAAGGGTAGCTTGGGCGATTTAGTGAGCTCCGTCTCAGAATAAAAAAGAAAAAAATAGGCTGGAGACTTGGGAGGCAGAGGCCGGAGGATTGCTGAGTTTGAGGCTTGCCTGGGCTACCAGTGAGCTCAGGGCCAGCCTGAACTACAAAGTGAGACCCTGTCTCAAAAAAAAAAAAATTGGAGATACACATCAGTCTAAGGGCCCTGGGTTCAATCCTTATTACTGTTAAATAAATATTTAAAAATTAATTTTAGTGGGGAAAAAACAAAATCAAGCAAACCACAACAATTTAGAATCTTCTATGTGGCCAAAATATGTTTCAAGAAAAAAGTAAACTCCTGAATATACTCAAGTTGAAAAGAATTGATGCTCTGTTCTGCAGTATATTGTAAGCACATCCTTCAGGCAGAAGGTCAGTAGCATGCTATCTATGAAGGGCTTGTGTCTGGAATATCTGACAAACTTCTACAATCAAATGGTAGAAGGTAACATCCCAATAATGAATGATCAAAAGGTGGGCTGGGGTTCTGAGTTAGCTCAGTGGTTCCGGCATCTACTTCACAAGTCCAAGGTCCTGAGTTTGATCCATGGTACCACATATCACAATGCCAGGCATGGTAGTTCTCAACTGTAATCCCAGCAATCTGGAGGCAGAGGCAGGAGGACTTCTGTGAATTCCAGGCTAGCCTGGCCTACAGAGCAAGTTGAAGGCCAGCCTGAACTACAAAGCAAGACCCTGTCTCAAAAAAACTAAAGAAAAACCAAAAATCAAAACAATAATGAAAGTTATTAATTTATGAATTTCTAAGTTTGATTATAAAATGAAGAATTTTCAAAATAAGGTGGTTATTGGATGTGGCGTGTCTGAAATCCCAGCACTTGGGAGGCCCAGGCTAGAGAGACTATCTTGGGTTTGAGGACAGCCTTGAGTGAGTTCAAAGCCAGTCTGAACCACAAAGTGAAATCCTGTCTGAAAAAGAAAAATTAGGTTGTTCGTTAGGGCCATGATCCATGCCTGTAATTCTAGCACTTGGGAGGCCGAGGCAAGAAGCTTGCTGCAAGTTCATGGCCAGCCTAGAATAAGTGAGACCTTACTTCAAAAATTACTAACCAACCCTTGGGAGGCAGAGACAAGAGGATTGCTGAGTTCGCGGCGGCTTGCCTGGGCACCATAGTGAGCTCAGGGCCAGCCTGAACTACAATGTGAGACCCTGTCTCAAAAAGCAAAAAAAAAAAAAAAAAAAAATTACTAACCAACCAACCAGTTTGTCTTAGTTACTTTCACTTTGATGGGCATAAAACCTGACACACACACAAATAATTTAAAGGTGGGCTTGTCGTATGTTTGATCCACGTGGCAGAGGGGCCCGTGGAAAGAAGCTGCCCCTATCATGGAGAACAGGAAGCTTGGAGAGTGAGGGGGACCTTAAGGGAGAGCTATCCTTCCTCTTTTGCCTCTTCTGCCCAAGGCCCCCTTCTTAATCACTTTAAGCTTTAAACTCAACAGTAGACTAATCGCCCAGTGAGTAGAGCACCCCATGATTCAGTCACCTCCCCAATCCCGCCTACAACCACATGAGACTTTGGCGGGATGTCTAGACACAAACTATCAGAGAGCTTAGAGAAGAGGAGGACAGTGACCACAGCATCACCTTGGAGGGCAAATCTTGAGGTGCTTGGGAAACATGGGAAGAAGCTGAAAGCAAATCTGAACTCTCAGGTCCAGAGAAGTAACTGTGCTCCAGTGAGAGATGAGGGAGACACTGAGACCCTGAGAATAAAGAGGACACTGGCCTGTGTTCCTGACCAAACTCCTGATTCTGTTCCGGGAAAGCCCATCTTGGTCAAATGTGACACATAGGCAAAGTACTTAGTCCCTTCTCCTTGATTTGCTTTCACTGAACCTTGCAGACAGCACTCCTTTGAAGGGAAAGACAAAGGCCTTCCAGGAGAAGAGAGGTAGATGAATGAGAAAGAGGACATGGAGTGTGGAGAAACATACTCACAGGAACTGGGTTGGTACCATGACGTTAAGTAGGTCCCGGGATCATGTGGGCTGTTTAAAGTGTACGGGGGGAGAGTCATGGGAGTCCCTCTATTCATTGGTGCTGCTAAAATAAAAATATTATATGCTCCAAAATATATTCAGTAAATTTGAGAAATGAAAAGGGTGGTGTTAGCACAGACCTTGAGTTACCAGTTAGCTGTAAATGAGGGGACAAGTTATTTTTTCATAGCAACATGATAAAGAAGACTAATAATTGTTCTACTCATCAGACATAGCATCCATATATTGGTCACACAAAAAAAGGCACAACAGAAACTAGTATTATTGAAAGGGAAAGTAACCTGTACTATCAGCACTTTGGGAGGCTGAGGGAGGAGGATCACAGATTTAAGGGCAGCTTGTGTGATTTAGTGAGACCTGTCTCAAAATAAAAAATAATGAAAAAAACCAGTCTGGGGATGTAGGTCAGTCTAAATGCCCTGGGTTCAATCCCTAGTACTGTTAAATATTTTAAAATTCATTCTAGTTGGGGAAAAACCAAAATCAAGCAAACCACAACAATTTAGTCCTCTATGTAGCCAAAATATGTTTCAAGAAAGAAACTCCTCAATATACTCAGGCTGAAAAGAATTGACGTTCTGCTCTGTAGGATACTGTAAAGCACATCCCTCAGGTAAAAGGTCAATAGTATACTATCTATGAAGGGCTTGTGTCTGGAATATTTGACAAACTCTTATAATCAAATGGAAGGAGATAAACATCCCAATATGAATGATCAAAAGGTGGGCCAGGGATTTAGCTCAGTAGTTCTGGCTTCTGTCAGGTAAGCCCAAGGTTCTGAGTTAGATCCCTGCTAACCACACACTACCATGCTGGACATGGTGGCTCATGCCTGTAATCACAACACTCAACAGGAGGATTGCTGTGTATTCAAGGCTGGCCTGGGCTACAGAGTGAGTTGAAGGCCAGCCTGAACTACAAAGCAAGACCCTGTCTCAAAAAAACTAAAAAACCCCCCAAAATCAAAACAATAATGAAAGTTATTAATTTATGAATTTCTAAGTTTGATTATAAAATGAAGAATTTTCAAAATAAGGTGGTTATTGGATGTGGCGTGTCTGAAATCCCAGCACTTGGGAGGCCCAGGCTAGAGAGATTGTCTTGAGTTTGAGGACAGCCTTGAGTGAGTTCAAAGCCAGTCTGAATTACAAAGTGAAATACTGTCTGAAAAAGAAAAATTAGGTTGTTCACTGGAGCCATGATCCATGCCTATAATTCTAGCACTTGGGAGGCCGAGGCAAGAAGCTTGCTGCAAATTTGTGGCCAGCCTGGAATACACAGGGAGATCTTGCTTCAAAACTCACCAACCAGGGCCGGAGATTTAGCTCAGTGGTTCCAGCACCTGCCTCGAAAGCACAATGTCCTGAGTTTGATCCAGTAACCACATACAATGCTGGGTGTGGAGACTCACACCCACCAGCAATCAATACCACATACCACAGTGCCAGGTGTGGTGGCTCACGCCTGTAATCCCAGCACTCAGGAGGCAGAGACAGGAGTACTGCTGAGTTCGAGGCTTGCCTTGGCTACATAGTGAGCTTAGGGCCAGCCTGAACCACAAAGCAAGACCCTGTGTCAAAAACAAACAAACAAACAAACAAACAAAAAACACAACAACTCACCAACCAGACCAAGGATTTAGCTCAGTGGTTCTGCAATCTGCCTACAAGCACTAGGTCCCAAATTCAATCTCCAGTACCTCATACCACAATGCTGGGTGTGGTAGCTTACTACTGTAATCCCAGCACTTGGGAGCCAGAGGCAGGAAGATTGCTGTGAGTTTGAGGCTGGTCTTGGCCACACAGTGAGTTTGGGGCCAGCATGAACTACAAAGTGAGACCCTGTCTCAAAAAAAAAACAAACCCAAATCACCAACTAACCAACCAGATGGTCATAGTCATGTTCTCATAGATGGAAATGTAAAACCTGACTCACACAAATAATTTAAAAGTGAGCTTGTCATATGTTTCAATCCAGAAAGTCAGCTAGCTTCAGAGAAGAAACAGCATGGCAGAGGGGCCAGTGGAAAGAGAAACTGCCCCTATCATGGAGAACAGGAAGCTAGGAGTGTGGGATCCAGGGGAAGGGAATGTAACTAGGACCTTTGGATTTAGGTTCTAGTGTCCTGTGAGTTGTTAGCGCACAGAGAAATAATATGAGGTTTAGAGAAACTGAGCTTGGGCTGCACCCCAGGCCCACAACTGTTATTCAGCACCTCTCCAGTAACAAAAATGTAACAGACTCGGAAGGCAATGGAGCAGTTCCACCTTGAAGCATCACAGCAGGTGGGAGAGCAAAGTCCTTGTTGTTTTCCAAGGTGAAGGTGAGTTGAGTGCAAAGTCTAGGCAGCCAGGAAGGGCATTCCAATTATTCCTCCCAAACAGGATTTTTTTTGCAACATGGTTAAAAGTCTGTCTGCAGGAAGGCCTGGTCAGTTTTGACCTTCCAATTATTTCTCCCCAACAGGATTGTTCCCAACAAGGAGAGTGAGGGGACCTTAAGGGAGAGCTATCCTTCCTCTTTTGCCTCTTCTGCCCAAGGCCCCCTTCTTAATCACTTTAAGCTTTAAACTCAACAGTAGACTAATCGCCCAGTGAGTAGAGCACCCCGTGATTCAGTCACCTCCCCAATCCCGCCTACAACCACATGAAACTTTGGGGGATGTCTAGACACAAACTATCAGAGAGCTTAGAGAAGAGGAGGACAGTGACCACAGCATCACCTTGGAGGGCAAATCTTGAGGTGCTTGGGAAACATGGGCAGAGGCTGAAAGCAAATCTGAACTCTCAGGTTCAGAGAAGTAACTGTGCTCCGGTGAGAGACGAGGGAGACACTGAGACCCTGAGAATGAAGAGGACACTGGCCTGTGCTCCTGACCAAACTCCTGATTCTGTTCCGGGAAAGCCCATTTTGGTCAAATGTGACACATAGGCAAGGTACTTAGTCCCTTCTCGATTTGCTTTCACTGAATCTTGCAGACAGCACTCCTTTCACTGAATCTTGCATGTTTGAAGGGAAAGACAAAGGCCTTCCAGGAGAAGAGAGTAGATGAATGAGAAAGAGGACATGGAGCGCGGAGAACCATACTCACAGAGACTGGGTTGGACCTGTGACGGGAAGTACATCTTGGGGTCATGTGTGTTCATTAAAGCATACTGTGGGAGCGTCACTGGAGGTCTTGTATTCCTCCGAGGTACTGCTGAAATAAAAATATCAAATGCTCAAAGCCAGGGATTTAACTCAAGTGGCACCACACCTACCTTGGAAGCACAAGGGCCTGAGTTTGATCCCCTGTATCCCTCCTCCAAAAATTGCATGATCTGGGCTGGAGGGTTAGCTCAGTGGTTCTAGCACCTGTCTCGCAAGCGCAAGGTCCTGAGTTTGATCCCCGGTAACCACATACAATGCTGGGCGTGGAGACTCACGCCCACCAGCAATCAATACCACATACCACAGTACCGGGCATGGTGGCTCACGCCTGTAATCCCAGCACTTGGGAGGCAGAGACAGGAGGATTGCTCTGTTCGAGGCTTGCCTGGACAACATAGTGAGACCCTGTCTCAAAAAAAAAAAAAATTGCATGTTCCAAAATATATTCAGTAGCTTTGAGAAATCAAAAGGGTGAAGGTAGGACAGATTTTGAGTTACTAGCTAATTCTAAGTGAGGAACAAAGTATTTTTTATGACAACATGATAAGGAAGACTAATTATATTGCTGTACTTATCAAACACAAAGTCCACATATTGGTCACATTTGGATAACTCTCACTTATGCCATGGCAGAAGTCACTCCATGTGGAGAAACTTAATTCTGAAAGTTAAATGTATGTATGTGCTGTGTCTTCTGTAAACACAAAGCTATTTTGTACTCCATAAGCTCAGTCTATGATATGCAAGTTTCTCTCTAGAAGTTTTAATCCCTATTCTGAATCATATATATTTAATAGTAGAAAATTTGCTTTTAAACTCTATATTTATTGGTACCTGATGAGAAACAAGTTTCTATAATTCTTCACCTGAGTTACATCAAGGATAGAAAGTGAATATCAAGAGTATCTTTAGTTTTTTGTCTTTATAAGTAAATGTTCTTGGTACATGCTGATTACTCTTGGAAGCTGAGGCATAAGGACTACCATAAATTCAAGGCCAGCCTGAACTCCAGAGTGAGTTCAAGGCTATCGTGGACTACACAACAAAATCCTATCTTCAAAAACAAGACAAGACAGGGGCTGTAGATTTAGCTCAGTGGTTCCTGCGCTTGCCTCATAAGTGCAAGCGTGGTGACTCACACCCACCAGCAATCAATACCACTGTGCTGGGCATGGTGGCTCATGCCTGTAATCCCTCGGGAGGCAGAGACAGGAGAATTGCTGTGTTGGAGGCTTGCCTGGGCTACATAGTGAGCTCAGGGCCAGCCTGAACTACAAAGTGAGACCTTATCTCAAAAAAAAAAAAAAAACAACAAAACAAGCAAACAAGACAAGACAGAGGCTGGAGATTTAGCTTAGTGGTTCAAGAGCCTGCCTAACAAGTGCAAGATACCCAGTTGGATGCCTGATAACCACAGACAACAATACTGGGAGTGGTGACTCACGCCCACCAGTAATCAGTACCACATACTATAGTGTTGGGCATGGTGGCTCACGCCTGTAATTCCAGCACTCAGTAGGCAGAGACAGGAGGATTGCTGAGTTCGAGGTTTGCCTGGGCTACATAGTGAGCTCAGAGCCAGTCTGAACTACAAAGCAAGATCCTGTCTCAAAAAAAAAAAAAAAAAAAAGATGAAACAAAGCAAGATCTATCTCCCTATTTCATAGCATCTTTTATTTTGCTTTATATATATATTTTTTTAAAGAAAAACTATGTGATCTTTAAGCTCATGTATCTGATTATAATAGGCTTTGTAAATTTTCTCATAACTATTAATGTAGAGCTAGAATAATCATATCAGGAAAAAATAGTATGAGTTGTACACGGTGGCTCCTTCTTGTAATCCCAGCACACCAGGAGGCTGAGGGAGAAGGATCATAAATTCAAGTCTAGCCTGGGCAACTTAGCCACTAAGTGAGACCCTGTTTCAAAATTTTGAAAAGAGCTAGGAATGTAACTCAGTGCACAGGTATTGCTTTCAACCTTCAGTGCTGCAAACAAACAAGCAAAAACAGAATAAGACAAATAACAATAAATACTAGAATAAGGCATGCCACATTATATCTATATGTTTTCCTTTGGTAACCTATTATTTCTGAGAATATTTTTACTGATAAAGCTTTTTTCTTAATGCAATAAGCCATATTGAGCATAGGCTGTGTAATAACTCACATGTTTGTGAGAATTAGCTTACTACCCATGGCCCTACTGATCTTCCCATAGTCTCTACATATCAGCCACCTGTTGGGAAAATATTATCAATAAAATTTTTAAGTGATTTCTTAGAACACAAACTTTAAATCTTCTTTATCAAGTATGAAAGTAAAAAAGAAAAAAAGAAAAGATGTACATTACTAATTATTTTTCTAAGTAATATGATGTAGGAAAACCTTTTAAAAATGTACAAGTTTATAGTTTATGTACATGTAATATATAAAAAGTAGACTAAAATTTATACCAGATCTATATTAGTGACTATCTCAAAGGCAGCAGGATAGATCAGAACATAGAGTAGGGGTTGCCATGTAGCTCGCCTTTATCTGTCTTACTTTATTTTATTTTATTTTTGAGACAGGGTCTCACTTTGTAGTTCTGGTTGGCCATGAGCTATGTAGCCCAGGCTAGCCTCAAACTCAGCAATTCTCCTGCCTCTGCCTCCCAAGGGCTGGGATTACAGATGTAAGCCACCATGCCCGGTATTGTTGTATGTGGTTACCGGGGATCAAACCAGGGCCCTTGTGCTTGCTAAGCAGGCGTTGGAACCACTGAACTAAATCTCCTGCCCCTCATTTTATTTATTGATTTATTGATTTATTGATTTATTTATTAATTTGCTTTTTAGAGACAGGGTCTCACTTTGTAGTTCAGGCTGGCCCTGAGCTCACTGTGGTGCCCAGGCAAGCCGCTGCGAACTCAGCAATCCTCCTGTCCCCTGCCTCCCGAGTGCTGGGATTACAGGCGTGAGCCACCACGTCCGGCATTGTGGTATGCGGTGTTGATTGTTGGTGGGCGTGTCTCCATGCCCAGCATTATATGTGGTTACCAGGGATTGAACTCAGGACCTTGAGCTTGCGAGGCAGGCGCCGGAACCACTGAGCTAACCCTCCGGCCCCCTCATTTTATTTTTTAATAGATGAGACGAAGTTATGTATTGATTTACTTAGCACAAGGCTGGAAGGAACCGCTGAGACATTGCGTTTACATATAGACCATATTTATGGTCCGACTGCGGATCCTTGTTATCATAGGTGCTGTGCAGTCCCACTGGTGCAGCTAGCAGATAAAGCAAAATATGAGCATGAAACAAATAGTATAGCAAATTCTAGGGCCAGGGATTATATTATATGTGATGTGATGGAAATGTATGGTGAATGTTTAAGTTTCTAAAAAAATATAGAGTAAAAGACACATTGCCATGAATCCCAATTAAAATATTCATTATTCCCTTGAACATCATTCTTGCCACTGTCTGAAGCAGTTCTGTTGTTCGTTTTTCATGAACTTCTTTACAAGGTCTAAACAAAACTGCAGTGAGTGCTGCCATCTGGTGACACCCAAAGGAAAGGCAGGCTGGTTAAAAAAAAAAAAACTGGTGTGTTCCCACCCCCTCTGTTCACTGGATGTGACACCATGACTTCCGGCCGATGGCCAAAGTCAAAATGACCACGAGGGTAAACATTTTGAATCATTTCAGGACATCAAGTCAGCCACAACAGTATAACCTCAGAAAATGGCTAGAATGATGGGCTAAGTGTGGCTGAAGCCAGGGTGATGTTTTAAGGGAGATTAGTGATCATGCATCTTTTACTGTAATAAAGTGCTTTAAAATTTTTAAGTATTCACTATATTTTTTTTTTTTTTACCAGATCTTATACATTCAACTTTTCTGTATTTTATTCTGTTCACTTGGTTCTTGGGATGTTCCGGCCCCTTCTGTTTCTGTATTAACACTCTGCTGGGAATTTTGTGCAAAATTAGCTATGCACAATGAAATGTAGCAAATGATAACATTTATTATGTCATGTGCTCTTCTCTCTCTCCTTTAAAAAGGACTCGCTTCTCATGTTCTGCAAATTTCTGTTCAAAACCTACTACATGTGCAAACCCCTGGTTTCAATAACAGGACTGCAAAAAATACCCACTACACACATGGTTGAGTTCTATAATAAAAGGACAAGCAGAATCCAGTGAAGTGGGAGAGCACCAGACAGCACACCAATGCCAAGCTGTACTAAAGAAAGAAAAAGAATGTACCTGGGCGCCTGCCTCGCAAGCACAAGGACCTGAGTTCGATCCCCGGTTACCACATATAATGCTGGGCGTGGTGGCTCACGCCTGTAATCCCAGCACTCAGGAGGCAGAGACAGGAGGATTGCTGAGTT
>PVIC010000820.1:88429-107435 GCA_004025085.1 Thryonomys swinderianus | reverse complement strand
TCTAGAAAAGCAGCCCTTCAGTGCAATAAGTTAGTCTAGACAAAGAGAATCAAAGTAATTAGTAGAAGCTTACAAATGTGCTGCGTAGGAGGCCCTGTCATTACAGACCCTCACCCAGGCTCCTGTGGTTTGGTATGTGTACAGAATGATAGTTCTGGTTTTCCTCTCTGTAGAAAGGAATAAAATAATACTGGGTTTCAATTAGAGACATAACTGCTATTTAGTCAGGGGCATAGGAACGGGGTGTCTGTACGCTCTGCCAAGCCAGTGTCATAAGACACAAAATCCCAGCGCATCGCAAGGGATCCTGAGGCATCTGAGTTACCACAGCCCTCACACTCCATAATACCCCAAGACTAGCAATTAGAATGCAGACAGAACAAATATTTACATTTTGAGACGACAAAAGAGGAGGCATCAACAGCAGAATGAATCAAAAGCCACAGAACCTCAGATGTGGGTAAGCCAAGTGTCGCTGTCAGTGTGAAGCAGGAAGGCCCAGTTGGTTTCCAGTATTTGCAGTTCGGAGATCTAGCTTACTGGAAAATTTACAATAACACTGTAGTTGAAAACTCTACACTTCACCCGCATTACACAGAGCTGAACATGAGAGCCCAGTTGCCCTTGACCTCCTTCCACCCTCCAAAGCCTGCTGTTAGCTCCAAGTCTTTGCTCTGCCTTGTGTGTAAGGATTGTGTGCTCTAGAGTCTTATTTCAAGAGTCCTTCAAACTCCTGGAAGTTCTTGCACATATTTTTACACTATGCATCATTTCATACATTAATTTCACGAAGGATCCCTAAGTTCTGAATGATCAGAGGATAGAGTAAAATCTAATAATGTAGAAAAAATTGGACTTTGGGGAGAGATGTTAAAGAAGAGAGAGAGATACAGCTCCTCTCTGCTCTGAAACTAGTAGGTAGTTTTTTTAGTAGTAGCTGTAGTAGGGCGATAATTTATTCACAGAAGTTCAGAGAATAGAGCTGGAGAACAGGGCCCAAATCCCAACTGACCAGACACATAGAAAGAAGAAGTATTACCAGCAGAAAGACCCTAAATGAGCCATCGCAATCGGAGTGAGGCATTTGGCTTTGACCAATCTGACACACATCAGACTGCTCTAAGAAAACCAGAGGGGCTGTGAACAAATCTGGAATGACCAGCACCTGGCTAGCAAGGAATGGAAGAGTTCGGTGCGCATGGCTTGGCTTTCTCGTGGCAAAGGATGCTAACTTTCCCCTTTAGAATATCTCAAATTCTGAAATTCTATAAGCATGAGATGGTGTTTCCGCCCCTGCTGATCTATATCAAACCATCGTGGATGTCTGCCATGTGGTTGGCATCGGTACTTGGGAAAGTGACTCGGCTGCCAGCGACCTGATACTGCTATTTCATTTCTAAAATGCAGTATCTAAAATGGTTCATTTAAGTGATGTTTCACAGTATTTTGAGCCACTGTACCAAGGTGGGGTTCATTTTGGAGAGGCACACCCATAGTATTTTGCTCAATTAAACCTTTTGTGAATGGCTAATACTAACTGAATACATTCATTCTACAAAACACCATTTTAAACAGTTTTTACTTATCTTTAATACAAATGCAGGCAAGGAAATCATTGGGTGAGTCCATCTTTTAAAAAATTTAGGGGGGATTTGGGATTTAGTTCAGCATCGCTGTGTCTACCTTATAAGTGCAAACTCATGAGTTTGATCCCCAGCACCACACACACATACACACAAATATATATACTATATAATATAATGTATAATAATTAATAATAACATATTACATAAAATAATATATATAATATGTATTATATATATTTATAGAGAGAGAAATTTAAAAAATGTTTAGGTTACCAAAGCTGAAGAAGATATTTGGTGTTAGTTTTACTTAAGGACATTGGCATTATGAGGAGAGTAATTAACTAATGAAAGAGCTGAGAAGAAGCATTTTCAAAGTGATGGAGCATGAAGATAAAGTCATAGAAAACAGCATTTTAAAAATGCATCCCAACTAATTCCCTGAATGCTTTTGGGTGGTTCATAGACAATAAGAGTAAATGTAAAGGTCAATATACCAAAGAAATCTTCCCAAATAATCCTACTCGAACTTGTTCCTGTCTGTATTTATTGAATTGCATTACTCTGGGTTCTGCTGTTTCAAAGATATGAACTATATTGAGGTTTAATGTTTCTTTAGTTTTAATCAAACAAAGTGCTTCTTTTTATAGGGGGTTGGCATTCTGGTGGTAGCATCGGGATCCCATTTTTAAATAAACTTCTATAGAACATTATGAAAAGCATTCATTAAGTCATGGGAATTTTGGAGGATTTATATCATTGGTCATTTCTGTTTTCATTATTGAGCAATACACTCTCATGTTTTGCAGAGTTTACTGATTCGCTCTGTTGTGTCTTTAGATAATAGCTTCTTGTCACCTTTCTTTATCAGTATGAGAGTCTACTCTCTGCTTAAGCTAGGATGGGGGGGGGCGTATCCTCTTTGTGCTCTTTTGGGAGACAGCTTATAAGTACAGGGAGGCTTGAATTCCCTCATCCTTACAGTGTACCTTTTTCTCCAATTAGTTTTTCCTTGCTTTTCAGAGGATGGACTAGCTAACTTGTCCAACATGTTCTTTTTTCCCTTTATTTATGCTCCCCCTATTTTCTTCATCCACCTTCTTTTCTTTTGTCTTCCTCTCGATAAGTAAATACATCACATAGCTTGTATTTTAAGTTTAAATTTTAAAAAGGAAAGAAGAAAAGGAACAGGGATAGAGAAAGGAAGGGAGAGAGAGGAAGGTTACAACTTCTAGGTTCTGAGATTAAAACAAAACAAAATGTGTTTACTGTCTGTGCTGTTCATAACTGAAAGTGTTGTAACAAAGGGGTATGAGTGGGATGAGCTGATGAGTCATTTCAGTTCTATCTTTAACGTGTAGCGTCTTGTCGATTTCTTCAGTGATCAGTGCCTTGGGATTCTTGCTTTGCTTGGATCATCTGATGCTATTCCCTCCGTATTTTTTCGTCTCCTTCAAAAGTCGGCCAACTTCTCCTCGCCAGAAGTATCAGTCCTCCAAGGTCCACTGTTTGTCTCTGTTCAAATTCACCTTATTCCGAAGAGCTTTTCTCCACTAATGCGTAATTACAGACCACTCCCAGGTCCACAGCCCCAGATTTTCCTTGAAGCTCCCAACCCTTACTGTCAACATCTGTTACTCTTCCATCCTAGGAAACACTGACTCACCCTCTCCCAGACGGACAACATCAGCTGCTTACCTGTATTCCTACCGACTTACAGATTTACTCTTCCATCCCTACATGTTTCCTTTAGGGTCAAAGACAATTAACCTTTGACAAGTTTAAAGTCAGCAGATCTACCTGTGCACCAGGCTCTGTCTCCCTTCTTTCCCATTCCACTGTAGACGTTGCATTAGGATTTGTGATATACGCCTGGGTTCTATAGGTACCTATGATTCAGGCTTCACTTTGCACTTCCTGATAGTTTTTCCTGCTTTAAATATACACTTAACTGTACTCCTGCCCCAATAAAGTTAGTGAACCACAGTGATTTGCCCTGGAGCTACCTTCTTCAAACCATTTTAGTTGAGACCAAGATTCCTACCTTCCCTCACTGATCAGTTTTCTTAAAAATATATCCTGGCTTGAATTCCCCATAATCTTATGACTCTTTGGTGTATCACAACTTAGCTTCTGTGACACACGCTGGAGTGACGCTGCTCTCGGATCACTTGTATCATAAATGTTTCTGAACTCACAGTTTCCCTCCCATCGTCCTCTGACTCTGTTCATCCACAGCCGGACCGCACATCGCTCCTCACCTCTTGCTGGACATCTTCTTCCTCTAGTTTGCAGAGAGGCCTTGAGGACGCATTACTTTCGATCTTTCTCCCAGTGATCCCTGGGTAAATGTTTAAAATCCTTGGGACACTTGTTTCCCAAGGATGTCATTCTTGGTTCTTCGTTCTATTTTTTACAATCCGTCCTTTTTTACAATTTTCCCTCTTTCCAAATTCCAAAAATTGACACAGTTAAAAAACCAACGCAACATGAATTCTAAGGTCCGAGACATAACCTAAGTTGGAATATCAGCTCTTACAGTTACTGTCACTACAAATACAACTCTGTTATAAAATCACCAGGTTTAGTTATCTCCTTGTAATGAGACTAGTTAGTATCTGCTCAGACTGTTGTCATAAGCAATAATGAAGATGAAATGTATGTTCATGTAAATAATATGCTAATCCTATCTTGTGTAACAAATGCTCACAGTCTTATTATAATTTCTGATACAACTATGCTGAACTAAATGTGTTTTGGTTATAGACTCGGAAATCCATCATTTTCAGCTAGTCCCTCTCCTTGGCACTCAGAACGGCTGCAGGCCCTTACTCGGGCATACCACAGTATACCAAAGCAACCCGTCTCCTTTTCCTTCATCCCACAATGCACTCATACTGCCACAATCCCTTCCCTAACCACTGACTGGATGTCTGGATTTGCCGTCTCCCCAAACTCCAAACTGTTCTCACTCTACTTCTGAGCCTTCGTCACGCCCACGTACCCTATTCAGACCCTCACTGAGCTGGGTGCTGGATTCCTTTCTTTCAGATTTTCTCCACCCCAATTTATCTTCCATATTATTACATTTTCTTAACTGGGAACTTACTCTTCTCACTTCTGAGAACAAAATACTTTTATGTCGCCTAATGGTTCACAGAAAAATCCAAGCTATTGAGTATGGCACCTGGCCATGTCCTAGTCATTATTTGCCCTTTCATGCTTCCATAAAATGGCTGTGTTATCGTCAACCACTAGGTTGATGCCCCTTCTCATTATTTATGCTGCTTCCGCCACCTTGACTTCCCTCTGAGAGCCTAGTCAAGTTTACCGATTTCTACTGAACACCATGAGATTGTGCTACTTGTACTTTCCATCCTAGGCCATAAACAAACACCTGGGTGAATTTTCCACACTGGATTCCATTTATCTATATTTACGAATCCATCTTTTTTGTGATTATATACTATTAAAGATTCACACTGTGTCTTCTGTGGCATCTCGGAGGAATATCTATTCATCTGGGCTAAACTTCACGGGCAACTCAGGAGTGACATGTTCCAGGTTGCGCTGAGCATCTCTTTCAAGTTTTTGCTCTTTCTGTGGACAAGCTGGACAAGAGTGAGCCCCGCCCACTCCTGTGACGGCCACATCAAAACCCTTCGAGACACAATCATGCATCCTTCTCTCCACAGCCAACATGTGATCAACCGCCGAGATCCTTTCTATTCTGCCTATCTGTCCTCCACATAGCTTTCAAATTCCGCCCCTTGTCCATATTCCAATAGTTGATTCTACTTCAATTTTTGGAACGGGGCCACATACACTGCAATAGACTCCACAGAGGCGGGTCCATGTACTCCGACAGGCCCCTTTGTACCACTTCACTCCCAAGCAGACTTGCCTATCGCATAACTACAGCATGTTTAAACTTCTCAAAGGGCTCCCTAGTACCTTCAGGGCAGCAATCTGCATCTTTAGTGTGGAAACTAGGCACTTCCAAATTATAGCTTTCCAGATTCATCTCCAGGTTTTTGCCAAGGACTCTGCCCCAGCTAGGAAAACTTCTTCTCCATTCTCAGGAAATAAAATGCCCCATAAGTCTCTCAGATGGCCAGGGCTCTTTGTGCAGGGCTCCTTTCTCTTTCCTAGCCTTTTCACAGCTCATTTCTTTTAGGAGGGAAGTACTGGGGAACTCAGGACCTTGCACTTGCGAGGCAGACACAGTGCCACTGAGCTAAATCCCTGGCAGAAAAAGTTTATTTCTACTAGTTCTCAAAGTGCCGTTTCAGAATTCCTGTCTTATTCCTACTGGACACTATTTTTATTTCTCTGATCTCTATTCCCATATCCCTCTTCTCTATATCTATCTTTATACCTCATGACACCTGCTATGCTGTATTCTGAGTATTGCTTTTTCTGTCAGTACTCCTCAATAAACCTAAGTTCTTTCTGAGTGTGTTTTATGTTGTAATCTTCCCTGTATCAGAGTACTGATTAAACCACTTGCTGTCATAAGTACTTAGTTACTACTGGTTGAATAAACGAGTAAATATAAACAAACTTTGAAATTTAATGATATGGAGAGTATTAAGGGAACAAATACACATCTCAAAGAAAATGCTGTAAGTATAAGCAGTAAACTGCTTGACCTTAGCATGACCTTAGAGACAAAGGAACCTGGGTTTGACTACTACTTTGCCTACTCACTGTTTATATTTGTACAGGTGGTTAACTTCTCTACTCATTCTTTCCTTACTTGTAATGTGGAACAATGATGATGATGACAAAGAACATCTGAGGTTATCTTTGCAAAGGTCAATGAATATAATGTATATAAAATGGTTATTACAGCACGTAGCATAAGATTGGTTCCCAGTAAATGTCATATATCACCATTTCTCCGCATCTGCCACACTGCTTCAAAATTTTCTTTTAATTGATTAGTCTTTTACTTAGAGGTCATTATATAAATGAGTTATTCGCATAACTTGAGTTAGCTTTGGAAAAGTGTCAGTAAGTTCAAGACATTGATTTATAGAGATGGAAGTGACAGTCAAAGGTCATTTAAATCAAACCCTTCAACTTTTACATAGGGAAGCAGTGGTCTAAAAGGTTTAAGGTCTAGGTTAGTTGATAATGATCCAGGATTAGAAATAAGTATCTACCTCTGGCTGCCCTTTCCACTCACCTGGGTGGAAGAAACCCACTGACAATGAGATCGTAAGAAAAACCAGGGCGTGTGGGTCCATGCTGGGGAGCTGTAAGTCCCTGCTAGGGAACAGCAAAGCTGAAGACTTGTCACACAACCACACCGACTATGCTCTTCTGTTTATTAATTTCCTTTGTTTGGAAGGTGTTTTCATTTCCAGAGGAGGGAAAAAGAACTCAGTGGAAAATTATGAAATACTATTACATGCAAATCTGATTAAAATTACAGTGAGTGTAAATGCTGAGTTGAGGGGACACATTTCCAGGGCTGGCATGTAGTGATGATCATGTTTAATCTCACCATTTTGGTCTGGCTTTGGCCATGTTGTCTTCCTCCTGTTAAATGATATTTAGAAAAATCAAAATTTTAATTATATCACCAGTTTGAGGTACTCTTGTGGCCTAGGGTAAAGAAATCTCCACAAATAGAAATGGAGAAAATTGAAAGAACATGATTTAAAAACATCAGTTTGGTCCCGAAAAAGGAGAAAAAACGTTATATGGTTAAGGATATTTCTCCCTCTTATGGGAATCTGAGAGTAGTGTCTAAATAAATCTTCTTTGGTTAAAAGAGTTTCCTAGTTCCCTGAATATCTTGGTAAGAAGTTCAGTTATCCCAACTATTTGTCACCAATCTGATTGAAGATTTAACAGAATAAAACATAATCCTTAAAAATATAGGTTCTTAGATGTCTGCTTATATGATTATCTATTTGTGCTCTAAAATTTCCTTTATACAGTGTGTTGTGTTTTTCCATTCAGTTCACTCACTTTTTATTATCGTTCATAAGAATTTTATACTAGACAAAGTGAAAGACACTTTAAACTGCATGGCCCTCTTTTTGTCCATTATATTTGAGGCAAAATACAACAGAAAGAATAGCATGTGACCTGGAGCCTTTTATGCATGGTAACTGTCTTAATTCCTGGACTGGAGGTTTATCATTGCATTAATTTATAATTCACTATGGAACATTTTATTTCATAAAGAGTGATTTCACTTAGGATTATTCCATGTCAGAGTAGTTAGTGATGAAAACCATTATTTACAACCAAGTGTAATGTTCCTCCCAGAATTGCATATTTTATGCATTATAATTTTAAAGTGTCTTTCTTCTCATGCCATGTGATCTGTTTGATCTTGACATGAACAAAGAGTCTTATATTTGAATGTTGACAGCTAGGTGTATAGAAGTATCTGGAGAATAGCCTGTGTGTGTGCATGTGCGTGTGTGTGTGCGTGTGTGTGTGTGTGTGTGTACTGAAGATTTTCAGAGAATTCAGAATGGAAAAGAGTCTCAGAAATCATCATGTCTGGCAGGTCTCAAAGTATGATCTTGCATTGTAACACCAGTCTTTTCCATTGTCTGTGAATTCAGGAAATTCTGCACACTATAACTCTCTTTTAAAGACTCACATATCACATTAGTCACAGTTGAGTCTTTCAGAGAAGAAGTTTCTATAGCTGCATTTAACCCTGGCTGACTTAATTTATTTGGTTACAGAATTCTGTACTGGCCCATGAAACTAGCATACAGAGATTCTTGTTTTAGGAAATACTGAGCTACTTACTCTCTTCTTGAGAAAGTTGGGACCCAAGGACGTGATCAAATGGCCCAACGGTATCTGGAACTTAATCTTGGTTAGGTTTTGTGGCTTTAAATCCAGTATTTCTTACATTGACTGAAAAGCAAATTATCATTTAAAGAACATCTTTAGGGTTCAAAGACTGTCTTTTCAGAATCCTTAAATAGTGATAACAACCCCATGTTGCTAATTACATAAACTGTTCTTACCCCAGCAACAGTAATCGTGTCAGTGTATGGTACTGTATGCAAATAAAACTGGCAAAGACCATGGAAGAGGTCTGAAGGCTACACTGATACCACCTGGCAAGTGTAACAGCAATGTATCTACTTCCAAGAGCCTAGGGCAGTGCACAGAAGCAAGGCGCTGCTCTCCTAAGTCATGAAATATGTCATTGTAGGACTTTCTGATCAATGTTTGAATTTCATGACTAATGATGTTCTGACCAAATCTAGGTTGTTTCTGCTGTTTGTATTTAAAATTCACTAGAGACATCTCTTTGCTTATTATATGGAATAATAGAGGTGTCAGGTATGCACTACCCTGTCTTGCTGGATGGGAGAACCCTTCACAGGATATTCTCCTGGACAGTCATTTCATCGGAGACAGTTGGGTCTTTACCCGTGGTCATGAAAACAGTATCGGATGTGGCTGTTAAATGAGAAAATTCCAGCAGTCTATGCCCTGTTGTCATTTCCTAAATTTTTATGCAACTGTGCAGTCACTGCTTTAGCAAGCTTATGAGGGGCGGGGAAAAAAACCACATGATCATTGGCAGCTTTTAAGAAGAAAATCTTATCTTGTGCTTCAACTGAGTCTAGTGAGAGGCTCTTGATCAAGTCCAGCAGTACCACGGGGTCTCATGTCTTTGTCTTCTCAGCCTGGCCGCAGTCCTGCAGGATTCCTGCTCCACACCCTGACTGCCACAGGATGAGAGCTGCGAGTGTCATGTCAATATTGGAATCGGCCAGATAATAAAGCAAAAGAAATCCAAACATTTCGGTCATATTTTACCTTAAGGAAACTTTGGCTACTGGATAGAGGGTCCATCGAATGCTCTCTTTAGGAAAATCCCAAGAGCCCTTTCCTGGGGATGCGGCAGAAGGAGATGGAAAATAATTCAGGTTAAACGATTCTTCTTGATGTGGCTTTGGCAAAGCTTGATGCTAAATCTAACGCTTGACTTGGATAGAAAGAGCTGTTCTAAGGCTAGAAAGTCATAAAACCCCAGCAGGCAGGCTGTTTATCATTTCCCTGGCAAGGCGTTGGTAGTGTTGGAATCAGAAGCCAGAACACTTGGATGTGTACGAAGGGAGCTGGCGAGATACTTTTTCAGGCAAAAAATTTGTCTCAGTCACTCACTGAACATACAAAATCCTTGGTGCCAATTATTAAGTTAACTTATTTAACGAAGTTAACACAAGTCATGTTGCACTTCAGTTTAGACAAAGTAAAAAGTTTAATCCATTCCTAAAATACTTCCGTTCCAATTCAGACATAACTTTCTCCTTGTAGCCAATGATTTTTTTTAAAATTATATTATTGGCTAGAAACAGGTAAATAAAGGATGACAGGCTGGGGAAAATCATGGCTATTGGGATTTAGAATGTACTGATTTAAGAAATACTACTGAGCACCTACGTTTGCAGAATAAAGTTTTATCCCAGAAATTTCAAATTCTTATAGGACATCTCAGCATTTTAAAAAAATTTTTTATGGGTACATTTTCTTGGTACATTATATATACACATCACAATTACACTCCACACTGAGAGTTTGTACCAGTATATGACACAACTTAATTCTCATTTTTCCCATTTCTCTACCCGCCCTACCTCCCCACCCTGCTATATACACAAGTGGTGTTTCCTTTTATTAACATCGTTTTCTTTCTTCATTATTTACACCTAAGCCCCATTACCCTTTGAATATTTACTATTTCACAATATCAATCATGCATTCTAGAACACATTTTTAACTTCAGTTTCTCATATCAGAGAAAATATACAATGTTTGTACATCTGTGACCTATTTATTTCACTTTTGAGTATGTCCTGAAGGTACATCCATTTGAGTACAAATGCTGGCGAGGATGTGGAGAAGAAGGAACCCTTCTCCACTGTTGGTGGGAATCTAGACTAGTGCAACCATTAGGGAGATCTGTGTGGAGATTTCTCAAAAAACTAGGATTAGAGGTTCCATTTGGGCCTGCTATTCCCCTGCTGGGGATATACACAAAAAAATTACAAGATTCTTATCAAAGTGACATATGTGCACCCATATTTATAGCAGCTCAGTTTGTGATAGCTAAATCTTGGAAACAACCCAAATGCTCATCAACTCTAGCCTGGATAAAGAAGATGTGGGGTTTTTTTTAATATATATATAAATGGAGTATTACTCTGCCATAAGGAAATCTCATCATTTTAAAGGCAAGTGTATCCCTTCGAGTAAAATTTGATATTTATACAGCCACTTCAATGGAATTTAAACTTCTGTGAGTCACTGTCTACTCAGATATAACAAAGGAGTATGGGGCTTTCTGTAGTTTCTCACTAGAGTTACATGAAACAGTTTGTGTAAAGATGTGATCCCAGTATCAGTCACCTAGCATCGAGGGTTAACCATTATAAATATATTTTCTTTATCCAAATGTTCTGTATCTCTCTGAAGAATTTTCTCAGGATTTTCTATCCTATTCTTGTTTTTCTTTCTATAGTTCCATACTCTCATGATGCTATGAAACAAGAGTGGGGCCATGGTGATGATAGCAATTTTACACGTTGTGTAATGGACTAAGCTAAGATTTGGAATTCACTTTAGAGTTTTTACTTTTGCCTTACATCCTAGAAACAGTGTTCTCTTAAAGAACTGAAGACTTAGTGCGTTTATCTAAGAAGTAGGTATAATGGTTTCATATTTTTGTACTGTAATTAAAGCAAGAGATCATGCATATTATTCTGTAGCCGTATAATAAAAACGGAATAAGTGGCAGTTCATTTTAGCTGAATTTCTCCTCTTTCTTGCTCTGTTGCACTTGCCTCCTTTGCTGCTTCTCATCCCCAGAACTCTTAGATACACATCAACACACAATCACATTTGTAGAGGAACACAACTAGCAAATATTTCTATTTTCTCCTTTGCTCTCTTTAGTTGCCCTAAACTAGGTATTTTTAGTAAAACTGGAGTACATACACTTAAAGGAGATTCAAAAATAAAGACACAAATATTACTTACAGGCCTTTTGGCAAAGATCAAGTGTAAACCTCAAGACCCAAAAATTTATACTACTGTACTTTGATGATATAAATTTGTCCTAATGACCCTTACGTGGCATTAAAAGACTCCCAGTGAGACCTACAAATGCTGACAAGTTACAAACAGAGGGTGATATATGCTGATAAATAACTGTGCATCTTATTATACCTGTTAGGATTACATGACCCTCCCTTAATAAAAACTACTGGCTTTTTACACTAGACACAAAGATAAGTACAAAAATTCCCAATACATTTAGCACAGCATGTGGTGGAGATGAGTGTCATCAAGGCTGGACTTTCTCCCCAAAGTGGACTTAATTCCTCATTCCTGTTCACTGAGTCCTTCTGCTGCTCTTCTTTTACTCCTCAACAATCCTTGAAGATTGCATTTTGTAAGTATTGCTTAGCTAGTGGAACGTCCGCTAATAGGGTTAAAAGGTAACAAGATAGCTGACCCCATTGCTGAGGCTCAAGTTTCTCACGAGCCAGTGCATTTAGGCCATGTCTTCCACTGCCCAGAAAAGTCATTTAGAAATGCAATATTTACCCTGGCAGCATCCGTCTTCCCTTTTGTTTTACTGTGTGCAAATATTGAAGGGTATTCACTGGAGCACAAAGTTTCTTGGAACACTGGAAGAACAGTGTGCATCTGTCTATTAGATGCTCTTGAAGGCACATCCACATAAGCACAGAGATTTGGAATTGCCTCAAAGACAGATGGGCGTCAGAGAGTGCCTGGTAGATCAGTAATAGAATATTTAAATCAAAGTTCTCCTTGGGAGGCAGCCAAGTGAGAGAAGGAGGCAGGAGTAACCTGATCCAGGCCATGGCACTGAGGCCAGCAGCTGCACCAAGGGCCTTTGGATTGCATGACTGGATGGGCGAGTGAGCCAGGGAGAACACGGCTCAAGAGGCTTGCTGGATTAGTGGGCACGGCGGGGTAAAGATTGAGTTGCTTTGATTTCTGCAGAAACCAGCATGTTAAACTTCACTTCTATCTGTAAGAAAAGCTTTACTTTTGCAAAATCATGACCCCACATGTCCCAGCTAATGTATTTATTGTCATGGCACGATCACAAAACTTGACTCCTAATGTCTGAGGATGTGTTGTGTACCACTTGGGTCTCAGAGTCTTGTTTAAGAGGTGTGGTAGCTGGGCGTGGTGGCTCATCCCTGTCATCCCAGCACTCAGCACTTGGGAGGCAGAGGCAGGAAGATTGCTGAGTTCAAGGCTCGTCTACATGGAGAGCTCAGGGCCAGCCTGAACTGCAAAGTGAGACCCTGGCTCAAGGAAACAAAAAGAGGCATGGTAGATGAAATGTGGCCTTCCAACAATGCCCACATCTTAATCCCTGGAAACTGTGGACATGGTACCCTCAGTGGTAAGAAGGACTTTGCAACTGTGATTAAGCTAAAGACCTTGAAATGGAAAGATTGTACTGGAACATAAACATGTGGGCCCTTTGAGAAAGATAATCTTTCCTGGCTGTCATCAGATGGAAATGTGGCTATAAAAGAAGGACCATTGGGTCTCAGTTTCAAAAATTAATTTTTAAAAATATAGCCAGTGTTATAGCTTCACTGAAAATGGAGAAAGCAGTACACAAACAATGGATAAAGGCAACCCCTAGAAGGTAGGAAAACCAAGAGAATGATTTTTTCCTGGAAACTCCAGAAAAGACAGAACCTTTCTGAACACCTTGATCTCAGCCTGAAAAAAACCCATGTGTCTTCTAACTTGCTGAATCATAAGATGATCAACTTGTGCTGTTTTAAGTGGCCAGGTTTGGAAGGAATCAAGTACAAGATTATGGGTTTCAGAGACAGAGCGTTTGTCATACTGGTGTGTTCTAGAAAACTCCCTCATGGAGCAAAAGACAGAAAAGGAACCATCACCCTACATGTAATGTGCCTCATATTTAGCTATAATCACTATAACAAATACCTGAGATAAGCAACTTAAAAAGAAGATAAGTATATTTTGGCTCATTGTTTCAGAGGTCCCACACCACTCTTGGTTGAGTTAATTACTTTTGGGACTGTGGTGAAGCAACACATCATGGCAGACCAGCGTGCGGTAGAGGAAGCTGCTCGTTAGGAGAGAGGAAAGGGCTGAGATCACACGATCCCCTCTGAGAGCCATGCCCCCAGTGACCTCACTTCCTCCCACTAGGCCCCTCCTCCTAAAGGTTCCACCACCTCCCAACAGTGCCGCAGGTCGGGGCCCAGTCCTTCAACACATGGAAAGTGGAGAAAGTGGAGAGTAGGAAGACACAGAGCAACTGTGTGAAACACTCAAGGACAGTCCAGTTGTTTGGTAGCTGGGCCAGGAGGTGAGAACCAGGCTTTCCTGATTCAAAAGCCCATGCATTGAGTCCCCATGCTCTGAGCTGTTCCCAGTCTAATTCTTGAACCTCATTGCTTCAACAGAATTATCAGAGGTCACTTTGGGCTCGTGCTAAATGGGCTGAGTCCCTGCTGATATGTCTATTTTAGACTTGGAACTAGTTCAGAAAACTGTGGTAGGAAAAAAGGGTTCAAAAGAAAGGTCATCAAAAAGTAAACACATTTCAATCTAATATGGCTTTTTTGTTTTGTGTTGTACTGGAGAAGGCCTTCTCCAAAGCCAGACTGTTAAAATAATATTTCTTCTATGGCTTCTTGTGATAGTTTTCCTTTATAGTTAAAGGAAAAGAGAAATATAGTTAAATGCATGAGAAACTTATACTGATAAAATAGGAGCCAGTGCCTTGATGCTGTACTTTACGGAAGACTTTTTAGTTGTGCCCATACTATTTATTAAATAATCTATAATCACTTATTCAGAATGCTTCCATAATCATCTCTTAAATTTATATATATGTTTTTCTAACTCCTTGTTTTGTCCCATAAGTAAATCAAAAGTCAGAACCTGGACTGAAAAAATAATGGTAAGACAATTTCTAGAGGTTAATATGTAAAAATCTCCTACAAGTCAATTGAAATGAATAAAGGATATAAGCAGACATTACATGAAAAGAGATTCAGAACTGACCTTAACCAAAGGGAAAATTCTTATTGTCTTAATGTAGGAATGAAAATTAAAAGAACACCCAAATACCATTTTTCACCGATGAGACTGGCAAAAATCCAAATGTTAATAACACACTGTGTTGGCAAGAATGTATTGTTGTTGAGAATATAAATTCTTATGGCCTCAAGGAGGCTGTTTGGAGGCACCTATCAAAATGATAAATACCCATAGCCTTTGACCCAGCAATTTTTCTTCTAAGATTTGATATTGAAGGTGAAATTATATATAATAGTATGATCTATGTGTAAGATATTTTCATTGCTTCCCTGCAAGTGACTGCAAAAACAATAAATAAAATCTAAGCTATCATTAATAAGTTACTAGTGAAATAAATTCTCATGGTACATTCAAGGAATGAAACGGTGAGAATAATGTTTAGGTACCACACAGGAGCTTTATTTAGGTTGCACTGTTAAGTGCTCCCCAAAGGGACACGTAAAAATGTCTGGAAGAGCTTTCTGGTGTCACGTATGGGGAGGGAGGCCATGTAGTGAGTAGAAGCCAGGGCTGCTACTGCACACTACTTTACAATGTATTGGTGTATCCCTGTCTCCCATACCTGGCAAGTTATTTTGTCCCAAAGTATCAGTAGTGTGGAGCTTAACGATCTCCAGAAGGACGATCAGAAACTGAAGGTATTACATGACTGTCTGGGTGACACTTGAATGGATAGAAACCTTCCACTTTATTCCATTTTGTAATTGCTGAGTAGTATACCTGGATGTACTTGTACTGCATATTAAAAAGAAATAAATTGCAATGTCTTCTTAAAAACAAAACAATAGCCATTGTGGAATCTTTTTAAAAACAAGAGCCTTTAGGAGACTGGAAGAAAAGTCTTTGATTTTATTTGTTTTGTTTCTTCACTTATGGCCCCTGGTTCTCTTCAAAGGCTCAAGGGTGCTTGTACTGATTGTTTCAACAGAGATGAAGCAGTCTGTCCTGGAAAGGTCCTCCAAATGATAGAAGAAAACAAGAGTACAAATTGCCACGTATTGTATCTGATCAAACAGGCTTTGGTATTAGCAAACCTCAGAGAAAACTGCAACCTAAATTATTAAAAGCTACAAATGTGTAAGTCAATATTTTCTCAGGGGCAAGGACAAACGTTCCTGTGAAAGGAACTGATAGCATAGAGGTGCCTTTTGATTAGAAACCTCTGACAATGGTGACTTTTTCTAAAGACCTCTAAAGAGTTCTGCAGAATTGTTTCATAAATCTTCTGTAAATTGCCATTATGAATGGCTCCCTGTGTGTGACAGCACTAGGTATCAGCGGAGAGTCGGTAAAAATTATCTTTAGATTTAAACCTCTGCTCTCCCTGTTCACTGCCAGCGTGGCAAGACTGCTTCACCAAGATAAAGCGTTCCGCGGCACCTTGACTGGGCCGGGAACAAGTTCATTTGGATCCAGCCAGGACTCTGCCCGTGGTTCATTATGCCGGGTTTCCCCCAGCAAAGACATCTCGAGATTGATTTTTTTCATTTTACTATAAGCTTTGTAAAAATGTCTTTCCATTTTGAAATTTTCAGTGATAGTTCATCATTGTCTTGAGATTTAAAACCGTATGTTAAAAACACACCCTACACAAATGTGACATCACCAATGCAAGCACCAGTGTGTCTTAAAGACCAGTGCCCTCGGGAGTAGGGAGAGTTGGTGGGGTCTCTCTGCAGCCCGAATGAGACCCCTGGGAAGCTCTCAGTGGTGGAGAGATAAGATTCTCACGCATGTCACCTGACAGCTCACCACTAGGACTCCTTTTGGGACCCTTCCTACCTTTACCCGATTCACACTTAAAAAGTGGAAACAGTGAGAGGCCAGGGGACCAACAGAGAATGAGAAAGCCTGTGTGCCAACCTTTAGAAGCTGCCCCAGTCGCTTGCCACACAGAGCCTGGGTAACAAAAGCCTTTGTAACCTGACGCTCCGGGAAAGCAGGAAAACGAGTGGTCAGAGCGGACTCAAGGAGGGCAAAATCAAGTTTTATGCGAACCACAGCTCTGAGGGTTTTACCCAGTACTGCATTTTAGTCTATCCTTTCCGTTTTCCATAAAAACTCAAAGGATGGGATACTGAATCAGATTGTTTGCTTTAAGCTACATTTAGAAAAAAAAACCCAAAACCTAAACAAAAAACAGGGGCCTCTTTGGGGCTCATAAAAGCTTTTGGTTTTTTTTGAGACAGGGTCTCACTTTGTAGCTCAGGCTGGCCCTGAGCTCACTATGGAACCCAGGCAAGCCTCGAACTCAGCAATCCTCCTGCCTCTGCCTCCCGAGTGCTGGGATTACAGGCGTGAGCCACCACGCCCGGCACTGTGGTATGTGGTACTGATTGCTGGTGGGCGTGAGTCACCACGCCCAGCACTGTATGTGGTTACCGGGGATTGAACTCAGGACCTTGCCCTTGCGAGGCAGGTGCCGGAACCACTGAGCTAATCCTCCAGCCCTCACAAAAGCTTTTAAAAGACAACTGTATACTAAAAAAAATTTTTGCTCTAGTGAAGTGATAACCTGTTTTCAGTGAAAAATACTAAAATGGAAGTTTTATATTATACCCGCTCCTCAGAGCAGTGATTTGTGTTCTCACCACAGTGACCTGGAGGCTCTGGGGAGACAGAGTTGAGTTCAAGGTGATTCTTCATCCTGCCTCTACAAAATTTATGCTGTCCATCACAGAAGGCTGTGGGGGAAAAAATTTGCACACAGGATTTGGCACTACTATGACTTCTCTAACTGGGAAAGAGATATTGTTAAAGTGCATACTGTGTTTTGGAACGAAAGCGCGTTTTCATTGCTTGACCATAAGTTATTTAAGTCTCCTCCTAGGTGTTCAGGGAGCATTTTGTGGCTAAAAGCAGAAATTTTGTAGGTAAGAGCAGAAGGTGGCTGTTGTTGTGAAAAGGGGTGGTCATTTAATGAAGTCTCTGTTTCTAAATGAGATAAAATTCTTTGGTCAAAACACAAGTTTCCATTCGAGTTGTCTTGTGAATTCAGAGAGAGCGCTAATCTAGAAACAGGCTGTAGTTAACTTTGAACTTCAGACGTGAGGAGAGGTAGTAGCTAAGGAGGCAAAAAGAGCAAAAGCATTTGAACATAATTACATTTTGGTTACAAAGATTATTTTGCTATTTGTAGAAAATGTGGAGAATTTAGAAAGTGTTCTCTGAAATAATTTTCATTGAAATCATTCAATTTTCACTAAAAGTCATTTTCAATGGCTATACTGTCTAACACATATATGTGTTCAAATACTTAAGTGTTCTATATGGGCTGCTTCCGATGTTTAGCTGTGAACTTTACGTGAATATAAACACTTACGTATGTTCATGAACTTCCAGGAACGTTTACATATGTTGATTTGGGAGTGCCACGTTTCCCTTCACATAACACAAACTGAGGGCATATTTTCTGCTCACGTTTCTGTCCATCTTTAAAAGATGAAACAAGCACACACATCCAAAAAAGTTAGCACTTACCTCTCTTACAAGTGAGCTAATTTCACCGGCCCACAGTAGAACTGACAGGTGACACTGTTGCCAAAGTGCACTTTCCACTCTGGCACCAGCATCTCTAATCCCTTGCCTTTTTGGAAGTGTTTACACCTTTGCGATTACAGCCTGGGTTATTTGGGGGGAAATTAGCACCTTTGAGTATGTGAAAATCAGCTCTCTGGCGTAGGTGACAGGAGTTTAACGGGCACACTTTGCAGGGGTGATGACACCGTCTCCTGATGGAGAAAGTGGAGAGAGAACGGGGATCCTCAAACCTGCTGTGCTCAGGTACTGCCTTTGCCATGTCCGCCTCTCCGAGAGGCTGTGGTTGGCACCGCGCAGGACCTGACGAGTGGAAGCTGAGGGATTAGGTGACCTCTACTACTTGCTGGCACCATGAGTGTTTCTAGCTACTCATGTTTCAGAATCATCGTTTTCAAGTAGTTCATAGTTTTCTTTTTTTTAATCAAGGAATTTCTCTTGATTTTCACGAAACAGAATTTGCTATCCTGTGTTCTAAGGCACTTGAATCATCTCCAGTAGATGATAATTGTATTGAATTTAGTAATTCAGGACGGCCTGGAGGGCTCAAGTCCCCAGATTCTTTGTTTCCAGGTGGGAACGGACATACATGCTCACCCCTTAGAGGTATTCGCCCTGTGTTTGTCTCTGTTTGAGTGTGTGGATTGGCCATGATGTGAAAAATATTCAAGAATCACTTTTCTCTAATTAATATTCAATATTATTAACTTTTAAGTGGGTCTGACTTGCTTAATGGATTTAAGAGAATTTTGTTGCTC